>JAODJX010000065.1:31188885-31201424 GCA_026776945.1 Isichthys henryi
CCCTGCCTCGTGCCCATTGCTTCCGGGATAGGCTCCGGATCCCCCCGCGACCCAGTAAGGATAAGCGGTTTGGAAAATGGATGGATGGATGGATTATCACAGAGATTATTATAAATAGGAAAATACTGGCAAAATTTCACAAAGATCTCGGCTTAAAGACAATGTTAAAAATCAGGTCTGATATGTTTTGGTCTGCTTAATGATTCTTGTTAATCCTGTTTTGAAATTGCGACACTGACTACAGCACCAATAAACAGTCCTAATTTATATTCTATCTCCTCTTTGTAAAGCAGAATAACTGACAGTCTATATTTAAGTTCATGCAGGCGTATTTTCTGCCGAAGCACCTGAAACAATCTATCAGCAAGGGAAACCAGCTCTGTTCTGGGGATATTGGATACTGTAAAACTGCATATTCCCTTGTCCACATCTACAGAATGACTGATTCCTATAGCCGTTTTTGCCAGCCTCATTCTTATCCTTGTCCTGGCTGGTGATCTGGCCTCTGTGGTCTGATGCAGTGAAGAATTGGCTACATCTGTCATCAGTGATGGAGAAGCAATGCATCACAAAGACCACAGAGAAGAGCAGGACAGCCAGAAGCCCCAGCGAGATCCAGACTGCCAAGCTCCATGAGAGATTAGTCAGGCTCTTCTTCTGGGCCTGTATCATTCATCAATAGAATAGCATTGTGTTCAGTGTTTCGTTTAATTTATTCAATCAATCTTTAAAAAAGATTACATTTTTATTCCTTTTCCACACACAGCTATACCTACTCTTGCTCCTGGATCCAAACGCTGTACTGTAGCGGAGTCAGTGTTAGCTGAGTCATACAGGCTATCAGAAGAATGGATGTTACCATGGGGGAGAAATACTTCCATGGGTAGTAATACAATCGGCATGGAGATAATCCCAGTATTTCCTTTAACCTTTAAGAAATCTGTTAAATGCAGTTATGAATATTTTCAAACTAAAGCAAACAAATTACCTTAGCTTATCTGAAGTTTCCCATATTAAAACACGAGTTCTACGTCATTAATCAACATGGCTTTGCATTGGGAATAGCTATCACCACTGTAGAGGCCGGGGCCCCATCCTCCATCCTCTATTTTATAACCCTCAGTGATATCTAAATTCTGTATCACAGATTTCACCATTTATTGGACACTAATCCTTGTGTAATATTTTACTGTAGGAACTTTCATCATATTATGGAGCAGAGTACTGTGTTTGAAACATGTTCATTAATAAATGTTCAGCTAATGAAATTATCAGTTATAATTGCAGTAACTTGAATATGAAACGGGCCCATTGGGATATACTTTTCTGCAACAATAAATTCAGGCCACTGCAATGTTCTCCAGAATTGTGATGAATCTGAGAGGTAGTGTGGTGGAGTTATCATCGATTCAACAAGCCAGTGATGAAACATACCAGGCAGAACATCATTGGTCAGGCAAGGAGTGAAAAGGCACAAAAAGGAAGGATACAACAATCATCCATCCATCCATCCATTTTGTACACCCAACTGTCCTATTCAGGGTCTCTTTAAACTTGAGTACATTTTCTTAAATGATAGATAGTGGAACTTTGCATTTAAAGTAAGAGATAAAAGAATAGGAGAATAACTGTGAAGTCAAGTCTACAGCTTGAAATGTCAAGAACGGCTTTTGTGTTTCTTCTCTCAGCGTGAGTGTTGCGCTGGCTGCTGCCAGCCCAGCTCTGGACAGCGTGCTGCTTGCAGGTGAAGCCGTACCCTGAGCTTCTCACACTAGCTTTTCTCTTTCTGTGCCAAGCTTCGAAACAAGCAGACGCAGAGCACAATCAAAAACACCTGCAGAAGGGACACAATTAGTCTCATTCCTGAAAGCCGTGTTTTGAATAAATCAAGTGTAACTGCTGAAAATACGTTTTGTTTTGTCTTTTGCTTTGTAATATAAATACAACAGCATCAAAATGTATGAAAGGGCATCAGTTTATTGTGTTGGACCCCCAAGTGGGAGAGGCAACCACTGCTCCTTTTACTCATGAGGATGAATATAGTATCTCTGTTATATTTATAGCGGCAAATACTTAGCTAAAAATATGTTTGCCCTCAGGTCTTCACGTGTAATGTAACGCTTACAGATAAATAAATGATATTGTTACTGTTTTTCACTATTTCTGTAATAGCGACAATAAAGATCTATCTTGTCTTTTATTGCACTTAGGTACCTCTTTCGATGAGGTTACACTTTGTTTTACCTGAATGAGAACCAGTCCTAAGTCCATGCCTAGCATCACCAGTCCATTTTGGTATATCCACTCCTCCATGTGTGTCTGGCAGCCCTGTCCACCCAACAAAGGAAATTTCATTTAATACGGAAAAACCCATTTCCTGATTTAGTAACAGAACATTCAAACTCAAGCTGTCACAATTTACATACCATGTTAAACACCTCTTCGCCTTTGCCAAACCTCTGGGAGGGGTCCTCAGGTAGGAGTGGACAGCTAGTGCTGTTAAAGCATGAGCAGGGATACACCTCCGATTCTGGGCATGATTTTATGTAGCTGTTGTTTTCCCACTGAGTGTAGTTGGTTCTTCCACAGCATGTCCACTAGGTGAAAAAGCTTGGCTTAGGAACCAAAATTTAAGTAGCAACTTGTATTATAGAACGCATGCATTTGTGGACCAATTACCACTGTGTACGTACATAAAGCTGCATGATGTCTAGAATGTTCCATTTGATTTCCATTTCCCTGTTTGTTCCATTACCATAATCCATAATTATTTTATCAACTTCTTCTGACAATGTTCTGGTAATCTAGAAAATAAAGCTTTCAATGTAAGTATAGTTCAGTGTTAGTAATACGTTCATTGAATGGATTTGAAGTAAATTATGCATGTCTAAACAAGGCATACAATATGACTTTAAAATATTAGCACTAATATATCACTTTGACAGGAGACCCATTTTGTCTTACCGCTTTTCTTTTTATTAGAAGAATTATTGTGAGTAAACCTTGACCTAAGAGGATGACAATTAAAGCAGCCATGTACTAAAAAGGAAAAGTATTAGTCAAGATGTTGATCAAGTTAGAACCAAATAGTAAACCATTTTCGTTTTGCTTTATCATAGAAGTGTATTATACATATTATACACACAGATACATGAAGTCTAGATACAAAAGTATACTACAAAGAGAAATAAATGAAAATATATTTATATTACAGTTCAAAAGTTTGGGGTCATTTAGAAATGTCCTTGCTTTTTTTAAAAAAGCTGTTTTGTTTTGTCCATTAGAATAACACCAGATTGATCAGAAATGCTGTGTAGATATTGCTAATGTTGATAATCTCAGCTGTTTTTTAATGGAATATCTACTTAGGTCTACAGCGGCCCATTATTAGCAACAATTAGTCCTGTGTTCCAGTGGAATGCTGTGTTTGCTAATGAAAGTTTTTCATTTTAAAAGGTTATTTGATCATTAGAAAAACATTTAGCAATTATGGTATCACAGATGAAAATTGGTGAACTGATTAAAGAAGCAATAAAACTGGCCTTCTATGGAATAATTGAGTATCTATTATCTAAAAAGAAAAGACTAAGATGGACAAATGAATACAGACACTGGACAGAGGGAAAAAAGTGGAATGGATATACGAATCTAAATGTGAGATGTTCAATTCACAAAGAACAACATTTGTGAGACAGATTTTCTTGTGATTTCTGATTTTGTGGAAATTAGCGGAAGAACATTTTAAAGCACTTCTTTACACAGCGTGTAGTTGGAGTATGGAATAGTCTTCCTACTAGTGTAGCGCAAGATAAAACCCTGGGTTCCTTTAAATCAGAGCTAGATAAGATTTTAACAACTCTGAGCTATTAGTTAAATTCTCCCCAGACGAGCTTTATGGGCCAAATGGCCTCCTCTCGTTTGTAAATTTCTTATGTTCTTGTGTAGATCAAATGGAAAGACGCTGAAGGAGGGTTGGACAACATCTGTCAAGCAGGGTGGACGTGATGTGATGGTCTGGGGCAGCTTTGGTGATGGTAAAGTGGGAGATTTGTACAGGGTAAAGGAATCTTGAAGAAGGAAGGCTATCACTCCATTCTGCAATGTCATACCATACCCTGTGGATGGTGCTTAATTGGAGCCAATGTCGTCCTACAATATAATGAACCAAACACAGCTCCAAACTATGCAACAACCATACTCAGTGACAAAAAATGTGAAGCACCCAGAAGTAATGGTCTAATTTGGATGTAATTTGGAACATGTGCAGAGCAGCGATGGGTGTGTAAATGATTCAATTTGCAAGGAGCCGGCATGTCTAGTCACTAGACACAGAGGATACCTCATAGACACATTAGACACATTAGTATTACCAGCACTTGACAGAGTTTGATATGGGTTTCATTGTGGGTTTGCATGAGGTATGGTGGTCATTGTGGAGAGACACTCTGGCGTTACTCCTGGCATTATAGTGCAGGGAGCCATAAGGTATAACTTCAGGTCATCTCTGGTAGTGATTAGTGATTCGGGGGATCCTGATGGTACAGCGCTACATCAGTGACATCCTGCATCTGTATGTCTGCATCCCTGTGTGTCTATGGACTGCCTGTGTCATGTTGAGGTCCTCCCGTGGCCAGCAAGGTCCCCCAATCTTTCTTTAATCGAACATGTGTGGGATCAGCTTGGACATCAACTCAGACCCTGTGCCAGATCTGTAGGATCTTGAGGGCCAGTCACAACAACTGTGGGCCAGCTTGCTGCAGGAGAGGATACAGCGGCTATATGACTCCCTTCTGCACTGTATCACTGCATGTATCCAGGCCTGGGGGGGTGCCGCACCCTATTGACATGGGACCAGCAGTGTGCCCATACTGCCAACTCTGTTGTCCGTTTGATCTGACATTATAATCATTGTGATATATAGTCACATGACCTTTCACCACATGCAGATTCATTTCATAAACTTTTTTTTTTGGTATTCTGTGTGTAATGGGACGGCCAGTCAGCTGGTATTCTGTGTGTAATGGAACGGCCAGTCAGCTGGTATTCTGTGTATAATGGAACGGCCAGCCCAGTCATCAGATCTCAACTATATTCAGCTGTTGATTTAGCTATATTTCCTATTAAAACTCATTTCATGTATGTTTTCATGGAAAACAATGAAATTTCTAAGTGACCCCAAACTTTTGATAGGTGGTGTACATGTAATAGGGTAGCATGTAAAGTATACAGCATAAATGGCATACATCTATTATGCAGTACATTGTATACTAGACAGGTGCACAATGATCATACAGTATGTTTGCATACACAGAATATGTGTATGTGTGATAAGACAGTAGCGTTTTAAGAAAAAATGTAGTCTTACTGTACAATGAATTATTGTATGTTTTGTATTGTAATGTATTCTATGTGCAAGAAACCGATTCAAACACAAGTGTACTGTACAGATTCTATACATTTTTTGACAATTGTTTAGTCTTTTTTCTTACCAGTAATAAAAAGCACTTGACTTCCTTTAATGCTCCAAGGCACCCAATGAGACTGATGGCAGCCACGACCAGGCCAATAACAAAAAACCCCCCAGAAAGGAATCTCACAGAATCCTCTACCAAAAACAAACAGCAGCTAATATCATATCTTTTATAACACTTCATTTCATTATATGCACTTGCACCTGGAAGAAAATAACACCTACCATTGCTAATAATTGCAATGAAATTGCTTTTGTCAAATAAAATCCATGCTCCACATCCAAAAATGGCCATCCCAAGTATCTGAATGGGAATATTAAAAGCATTTCAAACACCAAATAGAAAATCGGTAAATACTGAAGTCTACCAATATTTTTCCTTAATTAATAATATACTTTGAATAGACCACAGTGTTAGAGATAAAATGAGATAAAACTCAACTGTTTACTGGAACAGTAACAAAAGACAAAACAGCAGGAAAGACCCCTCACTTACCACAAAGATGCCACTGATAACCATTAAAACGAATTTCAGAATTCCTATTCGGTCTTCAACTTCCATACTAGAATATATAGGTTTACCTGTGATTAGCTTTAGAAAATGGGGGAAAAAATTATATGTATCACACACACACACACACACACACACACACACAGTACTTTGCAAAAGTCTTAGGCAGTCAATAGAAATGTTTAAAGCTATTTATCTGGGTAAAAAGTATACTTTTGCTAAGAGCAAAAAACACAATTTGACATTAGAACATATGCTAATTTAAAGAAACACAATAAAAACTACAAGAAATATCTTCTGTTCTCCAGAAATTTACTGATACCTAGTTGGAAGGCTAAATGGACACCTCTTCAGTTCCCAAACCTCTCCAAAGATCATTTAAACATCAATTTCTTTGGCTGCCGTACTGTATACTCAATTTACTTTAAACAAATGTACCATTTTGAATCAGAAATAATAAATGTAGACACTTACTTTCATATGATGCATTGAACGTTCTTTTTCATATTCATGTTTCAAACACTTTATGCCTCCTGTTGCTTTGCTCTTTGTAGAGAATCATCTCATTGTTTACAGGAGGTTCCCAAGTTCACAGGCTGTTATTCCAAGGTGCTTCCTTATTGTTAAGCAATAATTAACCTCTGGACAAAGTTTAAAACTTCCTCATATCTCAAGTTCTCTGTAGGCTGGTCATCAGATTTGTGCCACAATAGCACCAAAATAATGCACAGATACCTGATCACACATTTAGACTTTTATGATGCTTTTCCACTGCTACCAAGTACCAAGCTGTACCCAAGCGGTATGGCAAAGTGATGGTTTTCCATTGTCAGATACATGAGCCGTACCTGAGCCATACCCAAGCTGGTATGGCTCTACTTACTAGCAGGTCGAAAGCCTGACTAAACGGAGCTGGTTGCGTCACCACCATGTGATTAGTCAAAATGCATGCACATACCTGTGATCTGCATTGATATGCATGGATTATCTAAAGGAAAAAGGGCATATTTTATGTATTATTCATTATTAGTAGTTTGCGTGTGTGTGTGTATGTGCGGTCCAGGTATATGTTATGTTGTGGGGACATTTGATAAACACCTGTTATGATGTTGTGGGGACCATCTTTCTGGTCCTCATAAGGATAGCTTCAATTTTATAAAAAACTGTGACTGAATCAAAAAACTAAACATGCCAAAAGTGTTTTATTTTGTTTAGTTACTTATGGTTAAGGTTAGGGCTGGTTTGGGATTAGGGTCTTCATTCTTGGATTTTGGTTTTTCCCATACAAATGAATGGACGGTCCTCACAAAGATGTGAGTACTAGTCTGTGTGTGTGTGTGTGTGTGTGTGTGTGTGTGTATGTATATATATGTATATATATTCTGTGAACTCTGGTCCAAGGCTGATCTGATTAATCATTTCACTGATTACATTTCACTATCTGTCTAGGAGGATGTGGTCATCAGTGTGTCTATTTGAAGTCTGAAAGCACACACTATCATCAGCACACTGAAGGAAGCATTAAGCTGAAATGTGTCTGTGTGGAGACATCTGAAAAAATCAATACAATTTGATCATGCAAAGTGCGACCTTTCTCCATTTGTTAAATTAAGAAAAGTATAACTAAATTCTGCCCATTCTTCTCAACAGGTTGACCTGTCATGAACATACTTCCTGCACCTATGACATTTAAGCTTTATTATATTTTATCTTTATTGTATAAGCCAGGAAGGTAAAAGCCTGAGACTAAAGGTTACCTAAAAAAAGTTAAAAACTAAGGACCATGACTATACATTGCCACCAGGTGGCAGCAATACTGCTCCAAAATGATAGAACACTGGGATGTAACTAAATGTAATTGATATTCCAACCACTTATTCAGTACAGGGTCACAGGCAGCCTAGAAGGTGTCCCACATAGAACCTGCCAGTGGAACACCCTGTCTCTTTGCCATAACCCTAACCCTAACCTGCCAGTGGAACACCTTGAACCACCTGCTAACCAGCCCAGTCACCTTCAAAGGGCTTTCTGTATTTAACTTTCTGTATTTAACGTTCTGTATTTAACTTTCTGTATTTAATGTTCTGTATTTAACATTCTGTATTTAACGTTCTGTATTTAACTTTCTGTATTTAATGTTCTGTATTTAACGTTCTGTATTTAATGTTTCTTACAGCCAATCATTAGCATTTTCTAAACATGCGAATACAGCCATACTTATTTGAGCAGCCAGTGTATTAATGTTTGGACTCATATAAAGAATATGCCTTTATTGTCACTCCAAAGACGCAATTCCAAAATAGTGCATAAGACAGCATAAATAAATAAATACATACATACATCCTTAAAAAGTACACATACAACACATGCTATAAAAATGGCTATGAGGATTACATCTCAAAGTGCAGAGAAAATGCAGGATAAGGTGCTAAAATAAAGTACTATATAGAAAGATGTTCTTGAGATTTTGCCTATGTTTGTTAAGGTAGGTGACTGCATATGAAAAAAAATATTTGTGAATCTGTTAGTTCTGGATTTTATTGCACAATAACGTCTGCCAGAAGGTAACTGTTCAAAGAGATGGGAGCCGGGGTGGGAGCAGTCCGTGATGATGTTGTTGGCCCTGGAGAGAATGCGACTGTTTGCAGTAATATTGAGGGTGGGAAACAGACAGCCAGTAATTTTTTCTGCAGTGTTTGTGATCCTCTGAAGGGCCTTTTTGCCTGCTGCTGAGCACCCAGTGTAACACACTGCAATGCCGTAAGTTAGGACGCGCTCAGTGGTGCTTCTGTATAAGGTCACTAGCAGCCATTCGCTCAGATTTTGCTACCTGAGTATCCTTAAGAAATGCATGTGCTGCTGGGCATTTTTGATAACTGCTGTGGGGTTTGCGGACCAGGACCGACTGTCAGTAGTGTGGTTGCCAAGAAGAAGGACATGATGAATAAAGAGAAGAACAGTGTAACTGAAACAATGCAAAGTTGCTCCCTGGTGTTCAGCATGACCATGAAAAGCTGCAGAATATCTCCAGCTGAAGTGCCCCATCAGATTCTGGCTGAACCAGCCAGTCCAGTGCAGTGCATTGAAGCGGACATGATTTGTACTTAAATATCGAGACTGTCACTTATTATACTTGACCTTCAGGAAGATTAATGCCCTAAATCTTCTGTGATCCCTGACTGGGTCCAAACCACATATTTTAGAGTTAACAGACTCTTTGCTCCGTCAGCTCTCAGCCCTCAATGGCTGCTGTTACCGTAATGTTTATGGCAGGAATTTCAAACAGCCAGTCCTATTTTAAAGCTAGAACATAAATCTGTCATCTGCAGAAGAGTAAACATAAGACATTGTCCAATGGAAAAAGTCAAATATACAACTCTGGAAAAAATTAAGAGACCACCGCAAATTTTTTTGTTTCATTCATTTCTCAGTTTATGGGTGTGCTTCAGGGTAAAATATAGATCTTTTTGCAAGTGCAAAACTCCAGTGTGGCACTGCTCTGCCTCTCATTGATGAAGGACTTCAGTCCTGCTTCTAGGAGCTTAATACGAACTGTCCTAGCAGTGCACTTCACACCTGCATTTAACGTTTCCCATTCCTTTTGAAGATCACTTGATGTCATCCTACGATTCATGAGAAAATGTCAGATAAGTTAATTGTCATCTCTGGCATTAGAATGTCGCTTGTCACGATGCATGAATGGATGATCATGTTTGCTTAATGGATGTACTATTATATTATGTACTACAGTAGCAGGGGCTATACAGTGTTTGTGCGACAGTATTTATAAAGCATACTTTAAGTCCATAGTGATTTTAAGTCAACTGTAAACTAGAAAAGTGCTTGCATTAGCTGATTAACTCCTGCACGATAATGAATACACTGAATACAGACATTCCTGTACAAACTGTTCTCAAGCTCATGTTCACTTACACCAGGATACAAATGTTGATTATTCACACTGGACAGTGTAAACATATACTGCATAAATCAACTCTATGTGTCACTTTGACTATGCACATATACTGACCAGCCATAACATTAATACCGCTTGCTAAATATTGTGTGGGTGCCCCCCGTGCCACCAAAACAGCTCTGATCTGTTGAAGCATGGACTCCACAAGTCCTCTGAAGGTGTCCTGTGGTATCTGACACCAAGACGATAGCAGCAGATCCTTTAAGTCCTGTAATAAATCAGATATGTTTCTCAAGCACATCCCACAGATGCTTGATTGGATGGAGATCTGGGCAATTTGGATCAACACCTTGAATTCTCTTTCCTGGTCTTCAAACCATTGCAGTGTGGCAGAGCGCCATCAGGGAATACCACTGCCATGAAGGGGTGCACTCGGTGTATAGGTAGGTAGTGTATCTAAAAGTAACATCTACATGAGTGCTAGAGGCCATGGTTTCCCAGCAGAACATTTCCCAGAGCAAAGCACAACAGATACATAGGAGCACAAATAAACGTACTGTGACGAATGCATAGTCATTTTAATAAAGGAGATGACAGGTCTTATAAAATGGAAGCTGCTCTCTTTGTTAACAGTCACTACTGATTTAATACTACCTGCGGCACGGACAAGGAAGATAACAATTTAAACAACAGTTCCAGTTAGACGCTACAAGGTTGTGACGTTTAAGGGAATAGTGTCTGTCCAATTCTGGAAAAAAATAAAACAGGACAGGATGTCATCTTGAAATGTGTAGTAGCATTTTGTGATTGAACTGGGCAGAGAGAAAGCATTGATTATCAATGTATCATTTTAAATATGCATATAATATTTAGAATATACGTGTAACAAGTAAACTGACTGAACTGGTTAGTAACATGAATTATTTTAGTGGAACCAAGCAAAATACAAGTAACAGTCACATTTTACAAGTATGATAAATCTCATAATGGATATGGACTCCAAATAGAGATATAGTGGCATCATCTCTTTCAGAAATGATTGTTCACACCAAAGTATTCAGACAATGGGAAGCTATCGAAGAAAATGATAAGATGACCTCATTCACAAGACCTGAAAGGGTGTTTCTGTGGTCTATTTGCTTCATGGTGACTCACACATCTGCTTTTAGGACCTTTTTCTGAAACCATCACTGAAGACACAAGGAAGGAATGAACTTAAGCCAGTATTTAAGAACTATCTATGCATTGATTACAATGTACATGTTAAAATATCAACTAAAATCCTTTCTACTGAATAGTGTGGAATACTTCACAACATGAAGCCCTTTATACATTTTTTTTTTTATTATTCAGTTCTAAGATTCAATTCAATTTATTTTTATACAGTATAGCACCTTTCATAACAGTGTCACTTCAAGAGCATTTCATGGGTGTGTTGTGATACAGAAACATGGAAATGAGGAGACAAAGAAATTAAGAAGCCAGGTGACAATGGAGGAGAGGAACCAAAAGGTCCCAAGTAGGGAGAAAAAAAACTTCTGGGGGGGTCCAAGGTTAACTGGCTGCCCAACCCCCCTGGGCATGCTAACGTTGCTGAAAACAGAAAGAGTGGACTTGCTTGCTAAAAGGTAGGTATAAGCTGTGATTAAGGTCAAGCCAAAGTCCATGAGTGAGTCAGATCTCCAGGCTGGCCTGTGTAGGGTGGCAGATTGAAGGCTACATGCATGACGTTACATTTTGTAAGTCCCATCTATGATGTCACCCCTCCATGGAACTGAACGAGGACTCCAACTCAGATGGTGCCCACCTCTGGCACCATTCAGACATGTGGGAAGGCAGAGAGAATGGATGGTTAGAATATGCATTAACATTAATATACAATCATAGTAGATAAAAAATTGCATGTACAGCAGCACCAGCAGCCATAGTTAGGGTTTGTTAGGTTGCGGATTAGGGTTAGGGTTAGGTTAGGGTTAGGGTTAGGTTAAGCTAAACTGAAGTAACTGGTCATCAGTTGAAATTTAAAGACTGAGACCAATTCTGCAGATAAGCAGGTGCTAGACCTTTGAAGTCATTCCTGAACCTGATGGGAAGCCAATGCAGGGAACTAACAGCAGTTGTTGTGTGTTCAGAATAGCTGAGGGACCAGAGAAAATTAGAGTCCGACATTTTGTTTTAGCTTTTGCACACATACAAATAAAGCTGCTCCTTAATATCACGGATTACATGCTTTGCTGGATTCCCCTCAGTACACAAACAAACAGACAAGCTACCTTAAGTGGGGGGAGAGGGAAGACTGCAGTGTCCAGTCTGCCACCTTTTTTGTGCATCAAATGGGTTGAAATGTAAGTCGAAGCATTCATTCTAATCTAGATCGCTGCTCTTCTTCAGAACAGGACACCTTTAGAAAGGAATGCTTCATAAATGAAATAAAAGTTTCATTACATAATGTCTCTTGGTACACAATGTGACGGTTGTGCTTATTGCTAACATGGATGCTTCTGGAAGAGCAATGCCTGCGATTTCTATCTTGTCCATGTAATTGCCGTCATTACTCAAGTTGCTGTAGCTCTGGATGTTCTCAGTTTTGCTGAGAGAACCTCCATCTTCCAGCTGACATCATGGTGAGAAAACAAGACCAG
>JAODJX010000065.1:31209838-31223627 GCA_026776945.1 Isichthys henryi
TTTTTGGACTGTGGGGGGAAACCGGAGTACCCAGAGGAAACCCCACGACGACATGGGGAGAACAGGCAAACTCCGCACACATGTGACCCAGGCGGGGATTCGAACCCAGGTCCCAGAGGTGTGAGGTGACAGTGCTAACCACAGCACCACCATGCCGCCCCTGACACTGAACATGTGTGCCATAATATGAGGCTAATATTTCTCTCCATTTCTTTAGCAAAGAAACATTTACAGTTACATTCATGTGGCTGAGTGATCTCCAGGGATTGTCGGTTACCTGACCAAAGAGGGTGAGAATGTAGGTCTTGAAAACTGACTTGATGGAGATAGGTGCTGTTTTGTCATGTGTCATGTATACATTTGTCAGGTGTCCTGAAATACCACAAGAATGCGACTGAAGCCTTTGTCGATCCTTTGCAGTTTGGTTATAGAACCAAGTCAGTGGATGACACAGTGAATCTTTTATAACATTTTAAATGTATCTATCATTTATGTATCAGTTCTCGCCAGTTGAGGAATATTGATATTTTACAAATTATGTAGCTGGTATCTTTTAACTAAATTACTTGAGGGAAGCATAGTGGCTTTTCCAGTCTTGTTACATTTCTGCTTTCAATATTTTTACTCCTAAATTCTTCTGGGCTTCTCTTTCACAAGAGATAGTAACATCACCCACCTTATGGACAACTACTGTGTATTTGTAAAGACTGATCACATGAGGTCTGCACGTGTGGCTCCCACAGTCAAGTGTGAAGTAAGCAGTGACATAGTTTAGGGTTCTTTTTTGTGGGGGAGATACATTACATCATCTTTCCAAAATCCAAGGCATTTCAAACAGCAAGATAATAATAGTAATAATAATAATAATAGTGAATCCTCCCCAGTTTAATCTGGATAATAAAACAATCATGACAAAGATGAACCAATATTCTTCTATCACCAGTATAGATGCATTTGTGGTAATTTGCCTAATGTGAGCATACTGCCATCTAGTGTTAATATTTGTCTAAACGGTGACAATTGACTCCGTTCATTTGTTGCTACGATCAGCTTATCATCAGTCATTAATCGTTTAATTCATCATTTAACAATATTAAAAACACAGTTTAATGGTCAAATTACCTTACATTTTGATACGAGTCAGGAACTATTTTTTAAACAAGTCGGCAATAGAAAGTCAATCAGCAATTAAAAGTGCAGAATCTTAAAATAATTTTATTTGCTACAAGTAGCAGCCAATGTAAAATGACTGCAATCCTTCCATCCATTCATATTGCAGCCACTTTGTTACATGAATACCGAAAGTCCTGGAGCCTGTCCAAGACGACAATAGAGGGCACTGAGCAGGACACACACACACAACAGATTGCAAAATAACTTGCTGCTGCTGTATTACTTATTGTTTGTACACGTTAGGAATGAATAAAAATCCCTCTGTCCAGCCTCAGATTTTTGCACCATCCTTTGTTTTTGCACTGTAAATCCTGTGAAACCTCCCGTCACAACTGCTGTATGTTGTACTGTAGTATTGGAGTACTGTTTTTTAATAGTGTACCAGTATGTTGATGATATGGCAAAACCGACTCGCCATATCTCGCCACTTCATTGCGGTGTCGACTCCTATAAAGAAATATACCTCTGCCCCGGAAGTGAATCTGCGGAGCGGGGTCTCCCAGGCGTCATCGGGAAGTGCTTCCAGGGGCCGATTCCTGCCATTGAGCGTCCGTGTCTGCTGAGTGATGTTTCCCTGCTGTATTTTACGCCGGTTCGGCTTCTAACCTGACAAACGGTAAGGAGATTGTAACTGTTAGGTTAATTTAGCGGCCATTTATAAAGTGTAAGCAATTGGCTGTCAAGTTTGGAGATGAGCCGCCTGCGGACGGTGTGTGAGTAGGGATAAGAGGGCGTCGGTGCAGTCCGGAGAAGCTCTGTAACATTACTTTTCATATTTATATGTTAACAGAAGGTGCAAAATATTTCAAATCCGGGGGGTTTATCGCCATTGAGTTGCACACAACAAGATTACGGTAGTGACTTCCAAAGCCGATGCAATACAAATATGCACTAAATAGAATAAAAGATGTAAACAGTACATAAAATAACTAAATTATATGTAAAATTAAACATCGAGGTAGTCAAAGTAATAAATACATCATTAAAGGGGCAAACTATGCAACAGTAACAAATTGCAAAGGTGACAAGTGGCAATTATCATAGACCATCACATTGTCACTCCTGCACTTTGTTAGTATTGTTACATAGTCTGTCTCCTTATATTTTATTGTAATTTCTTATAGTTTGCTTACTAAACGAGCTTTTGCTTCTAAACCGGGATTTTTATTAGACGTGTCGATCAGAATAAATTAAAACTCTTCTCTTACAGGGGCCCCGCTCTCACGTGCTTATTACATCGAAACGAATGATAGTTTATTTATGAAATACACAGCAATAAATAAATAAAAATATGAGAATAAGAAATCATTTACTATGCATCGGCTTCTGCCAGTGCTGACAGGCTGAATCATGGTGCAACATCCCAGCAGTTGATGAAACCTTTGCTCCATGATGGCTTCGGTGATGTGGAAGGAGACCTGTCTGATAGCTACCCTGGTTCTGGGCTGCTACTGGAACAGTTTGTCCTGTGGCTTCGTGTTCGATGACGTTTCGGCCATCCTGGATAACAAGGACCTGCGGCCGTCCACGCCGCTGCGAAACCTCTTTCTCAACGACTTCTGGGGGACGCCCATGTCTGAGGTCAGCCGGTCTCCCCTGTGTCTTCCAAACATCTCCATATTTGAGGAGTTGGGCTCATTGTCATAGCATTGCTATTGAGTAGCTTATTATTTCAACATTAAAGATTTTATTGTCACACGTACAGTGACACTGGTACAAATTGCAGTGGAATATGCAGTAAGACATGCCCCCATACCAGGCCTGAGTAATGCTGACTAGTGTATGCCTGTTATTAAGTGAGACGTGCTCCCATGTTGGCCCGGAGTAACGCTGATCTGGTCTGGCCGTTTCCCTTTTTAGGAGCGGAGCCACAAGTCATACCGGCCACTGACTGTGCTGACCTTCAGGCTGAACTATGCCCTGAGCGAGCTGCACGCTGCCTCCTACCACCTGCTGAATGTGCTGCTGCACATGGTCGTGTGCGTACTCTTCCTGCAGATCAGCCACCTGCTGCTGCTGCATCGCTCCTGCAGCTTGGTGGCAGCGCTGCTCTTTGCTGTGCACCCCATTCACACAGAGGCGGTGAGCCCGGGGAGCCTTTAGCACCTTTAATTTTACACCTTGTTTATTTCATGGATACTTTAGGAGTATTTTTCAGCAAGCTCTTAAAAATGTCAGAGTAGGAGTTACTCTAATTGTATATTTTACCAGTAGGTGGCAGCAGTTGCTTATGCATTTTTCCCCACTGTAACAGTGGTACAGTGATCCTATGTGATGGTTTGTCCTACAGTTTAATAATCCTTGATTATGCCACTGGGTCTTGCTGTTGGTTTTTGCTTGTGTTCTGTGCTTTTACTGTTTGGTGCAGCTTTTTGTGGATTTCAGTCTAATGACCATTTTTTGGTTTTGTTTTGAAAGGTCACTGGTGTCGTTGGCAGAGCTGAACTTTTGTCATCTATATTCCTCCTGGCAGCATTTTTAACTTACACAAAATCCAAAGGTCCAGACCATTCTGTTGGTGAGTTGCTCCATGTTTCAGGCTCGTTTTGTATTATATATGTCATGTTTGAACCTGTGCTGAAAACAAGCACAAATACATTTATCACCCTGAAACTGGATGTGCTTCCTGAAAGCCCTTATTGGTCGCCATGAACAATAGGCTGCTAGTGTGTCAAAGTTGCCATATTCCTGTGTGTGTGTGTGTGTTCTGCATATATTTCATTGTGGGTATCAAATATCCTCACAATATGATAAATACCTGTTATTTTTCAGTCACCTACAAGGGAAAACTCATAAAAATCTGTGAAAGCAATAAAAACACTAAAAATGTATAGTCTTGTATTTTGTTGGTATACTTACGGTTCAGCTTAGAGCTGGTTAGAGGTTAAGGTTGTCATTGTTGGGATTATTGTTTTGATTGTTTTGCCCATAGAAATGAATGGATGGTCCCCACAAATGTATGAATACAAACACGTGTGTGTGTGTTTGCATAGATCACATTTGGGGACCAAAATGTCACCAAAGTAAAATCCGAAACTTCCTTACTCCTGTATGTTTGTCCAGATCCATCCTATTTAATGTTTTTTTTTTTTTGTGACAGTTTGTGTTTATTTTGAACTATGGTAGCCACCGTTTTCATTATTATGTATTGGTCTCACTTCTGCTAGGGCTAGAAGCTTCACCTCGAGTGTTACATTGTTTTTCTGAACAGTGGTTTACACGTAAATGTTTGTGTTTAACATTTTCCCCAAAGCTGCACTTATCAGAGATGTGAAAACCTGGAAGGAACTGTAATTAGTGGTAGCGATAACCAAACCTTGCTCTTGATTTGTGGGTAATTATGTGTAACTGATATTTTCAGTTTTTCTGTCATCTTTGAAGTTGTTCCAGACTGACTTTCTCGATTCTGTAACTTGAGTTTCTTTGTCTTTCAGTCTGGACCCCCATTGCAGTGACGGTGCTTTTGGTGGCTGCAGCCACACTGTGCAAAGAGCAGGGAATCACTGTCATCGGCATCTGCTGCATCTATGAGGTCTTCGTTGCTCAAGGGGTGAGAGCAGAGTAGCGTTATCTGAAGACCTCCTGACAGCTACTGTGTTTGTCTTCATGGCTTGTGTCACGATAGTGTTTCGCAAACCCACTGCCCCCACAGACTCTTAGCAGCTGTCGTTTCTCCTCACCGACTGCTCAGGGGCCTCTCCTCGCAAGCTGTGGCCCACGTTTCTTCAGAGGTTGACTTTTGTATCTAGAAAGATCATTTGGGGTGTTTTCATTGCTGCTATTATCATTATATGATGCTCTTGGCTGACATTTGTGTGCTATGTCATATTGGAGAAAATATGGTAATTTAGCATGCAGAACTTTGACCGCATTTCAGTCAGACTGTATCCACAACTTTCCAAGTACGAATGAATCAGGAACAAAGGAGAAAGCCTTATTGAAATGCTGTCTTGAGTAGTCTTGCTTCAAGTGTAACTCTTGCAAATTACCCTACCAGTTCATTTTCTTATGCTTGCTTGTTTTGACATTTTCTTGGAGAGTGGTGCCTACTTTAGGTTTCTCTGATGTCCTCTGAGGGCCCTTTTGCTAACTAGCTGACTCATCCATTTCGTTTGCCTGTTGTTCCAGATCACCCTGCCAATGCTGACTGATGCCATTCTCCAGCTCCTGCGAGGGAAGGATAGCTTGCCGTACTCCGTCCTGCAGACCTTACTGAAGCTCATCGTTCTTATCATCACCACATTGCTCCTGGTCATCATTCGTGTTCAGGTCATCCAGTCCCAGCTGCCAGTGTTTACCAGGTTTGAAACGATCTGTCACCAAACTGGTATTACATTGTTATCAGATTGCCGATAGAAATGATTTTGTTTGTGTACAGGCAAGTCTAGTAAACCTGGTAAGATTCAGTTTTCTTTGTTCGTTTTTGGAACTCAAACAGAGCTCACTTGCTGAATTTCCGAAGAGATCTTGCCTTTATCTGCGACCATTAAACCGTAATTGAAAAGTGTTACTTTTAATGTTGAATATGATTTAAATTCTTTTTTGTTAATTTTTGTAGGTTTGATAACCCTGCAGCTGTCAGTCAGTCACCCACAAGGCAGCTGACATTTAATTACCTCCTGCCTGTGAATGCGTGGTTACTGTTACACCCCTCTGAGCTCTGCTGTGATTGGACTATGGGCACCATCCCCTTGGTGGAATCCATCTTGGACGTCCGTAATCTGGCCACAGCAACCTTCTACTTGCTGCTGGGTCTGCTGGCTTTCCACAGCCTACGTTCTTCCAGCAGGTCCTCCAAGATCGTCGTCATGGTGGGTCCTGCACTCTCTCAACTCAGTGTTTCCTTTTCGTTTTGTAGAAAGTAGGATGGATGATGGAACATCTTTTATTTTCACACAAGTCAGCAAAATGTCAGAGTAAAATTTTGTTGTTTATTGTTGCTGGCTCTGCTCCATGTAATGTGATCTGTGTGTTACTCTTGGACATGCTGCACTTATCTTTCTTCATGTTGTCCAGTGAAACATGCATGTCCTCTGAGTCTGATTGGAATGGGAAGCTTTTCTGTTTGTGTAGTGAGTGCTTTGTTCATCATTTTCTGTCCTTTCTTTTTTTGTGCAAACTGGGGTTTATGAACTTTTTCTTCAGTTAGCAAAAGCCTTGAGGAACAGATGCATCATAATTAACTGACTGAAAATAAACAAAACTGTGCCTATGCTGTGAAGTAAACTGCTCTTGAACTGGTTTCATTAGAATGTTATATCTGGCAACAGAACAAACCGCTGGCACTGGGCCCAACGGGACAATTTTTGTCAATATTTTTTTGATATGTTACTCTTGTGCAGTTGTCCATGTAAGAGTCTGATATTGCTTTAGAGTGCAGTGTAAGTAGGTAAGTGATGCAGTGTTGACGTGAAATGATCAGAGCTGCTTAGGGCTGTGTTTCCTTTTCAGTACTGAACATGAGGTTAAGGTTTAATTTAGATTTTAAAACCCCATAGTTATGCATCAGAGAAAGACTGAAGAGTTAATGTGTTACTTTAACAGCTATTGTTTTTTTTTTGTTGATATTTGAATGAAGTGAATGCTGAATGGTGCCCAGTAATGACCTGGCATCGCGTCCAGGGTGTCCCCTGTCCTGTACTCAATAGGGGATTGAAAAGATGGATGGAGATATTATAACAAGTCACTGAGTTTCAAATTAAATTGATGACTTTCATCTGTCTTCTGGTGTAATTGATTCTTTAAAGCCTTGAGTAAATTAGGTAGTAATGCCATTCTGTTATTTTATTATTCGTCCATTTCTAATGCAGAGACCATTTGAAGTATTACATTACTTTTTAATACAAATTATTTTTTTTATATTCCCACAGCATATCTGCTTGTGTTTTTTTTAATTGAAATTCTGGTCTCTGGCTATTCAGACTTGATAAATCTTGATAAACTCAAAATTTAATTTCTGATGAATAAGGCGAATTAATTGGTACTGGTAATGGCAGTGGTTAATTTGGCCGATTGAGTAACCCTTCCTGCCTCCTCCAGGCCCTGGCTTGGATCGCCCTTCCTTTCATTCCTGCCTCGAACCTCTTCTTCCCTGTGGGCTTTGTGGTTGCTGAGCGGGTTCTCTACATCCCTAGCATGGGCTTCTGCATCTTAGTGGCCCATGGATTCGAGATCATTTCTCATAGTAGGTGAGGACACCCTTTGTCAGCCTTTGAAAGATTTAAAATATTTAGATAAGCTGCTGATGTTTATTTGTAACAAGCCAGTTTTATGCTCTGCTCATCATACTTATACAGTGAGTGTTTTTCAAAGTAATATCTTGGCAAGTATTTTTGTTTTGTTTCCTGGAAGTACAGCTGGATTACTGACTGATGAAAGGTGTTGAGTGCAGCCACACAAAGCTGATGTTCTACCTGAATGTGTGATTGTGCTTCTGTTCTAAATGATGGTTAGCAGCCTCTGCTTTCTGTCATCTTATGCAGGAACCTGAAGAAGGTCTCGTGGTTCTTCATGGCTGCCATCCTCACATTCCACTCTGTGAAGACGTTTAACCGGAACTGGGACTGGGAGTCCGAGTACACGCTCTTCACCTCCGCTCTCAAAGTAAGGAGTAAAGCGTACTACTAAAATAGTACATTGCAGGGTAACTCAAGTTTATCAAGTGGGGAAGATTTCATTTTTGAGAGGTGCTTTGTGACTCACAGTATCAGCCACCAGCATTTGACCCAGTGGAAAATGGCGCAGCATAAGGCTTTGGATCCTACGTGCTCCAGGAACTGCTCAGTTTTGACACTTTCAACATCTGCCAAATGACAGAATGTAAAATGTCAATCTGTTGTTGTCCCAGCTGCTGTCTGGTTCAAAGCAGCTTCTCCTATCACCATTTGTCAAATCCCATTGGTGTCACACTCAATCCTATAACTAAACCAACTTTTAAATACTCTCATTGATACTTTGTTGCTACTCAGCCAGGCTTGAATTTTGACATCTGTGACCTTCTAGCCTGAAATTTGTTTTCATAATTGATCTATCAACTAAGCAGATGTATTGTATGTACTGTGAAAATGACTTCCCCTAGGTGAATAAGAACAATGCCAAGCTCTGGAACAACGTTGGTCACGCTTTAGAAAATCAGAATCACTATGAAAAAGCTCTGAAGTATTTTCTGCAGGCCACCAGAGTTCAACCAGGTAGGAGTCAGCGCTGATATGTCTGGATATTTATCTTGCATTAAAAGATTTCACATGCCGAGATTAAATTCACTGCCATAATGTGTGGTTTCATAGAATTGATTACAGTAAAACTCTGTCTTATTTGTGAGGTATTTCGTTAAGATACCACTCAACAGTTAATGGTATTTTCATTAACTTGGGGCTGTTTGCTTGTTTTTTGGGGTCACCAGTTTAGCTTTTGCCCTCTGAAGACTTAAGCATGAGGTGCTTTTCTGGAACAATTCTAGAAGCTGTCCTTACACCGCTTGTCGCATCACCTACATCCTGACAACTTTCTGGTCAATCGTAGGGGCATTAATTTGAGTCATGGCCAGTAGCATGTCGCTGGTGAGAATTTTAAGGCTTTTTAAGTCCTTGCTTAGTCCTCGTGAGCTCAGAGTGGAGAATCATGGCCGCCGCCTGCCCTTTCCTGTGTTTCCTTTTCCTGGGGAACAAACCCCATTATCAACATGTTGCAGAGGGTGTTTGGAGAAGCGACAGATTTCCCAGCTTGATCACACTGGGCCAAGACCAACATGTTTGACAGATTAGGAAAACGTGCCCTGGAAATCCATACTATCGCTTTTGCTTTTTAAATCCGCAACTGTAAACAGTTCACTGCAGCTAACGTTTGAATGACGTGGGTTGGAATTAAATAAATGCTTCGGTTTGTGCCTTGGTAAACAGTTTGCATTCCTTTGGGTGCTTTGTGAAGAGCTGTAGTGCAGCTGCTGGTCTGCACGCTTGCTTCTTGCTACCCACACATCTGACCACACACCCGCTCTCTGGCAGATGACATCGGTGCTCACATGAACGTGGGCAGAACCTACAAGAACCTGAACCGGACCAGGGAGGCTGAGGAAGCTTATCTGACAGCAAAGTCCCTTATGCCACAGGTATAATGGACAGAGATGCAGTCCTGATGAACACCGGGCTGGTCAGCTCAGTCACTAGAGCATGAGATACTTAATCCCTGGACCCTGGGTTCAAGCCAGCCTGGAATTCGTTCTTGACGTCTGTTTTCCCAGATCATTCCTGGGAAGAAGTATGCTACCAGAGTAGCCCCCAACCACCTCAACGTGTACATCAACCTGGCAAATCTGATCCGCGTGAATGACTCGCGTCTGGAGGAGGCCGATCAGCTGTACCGACAGGCCATCAGCATGAGGCCTGACTTCAAGCAGGCCTACATAAGCAGGTACCCAAAGGAGAGCTTTCCTCCGGCGGCATTCCGCTCCCAGGCATACGATGTAACACCCAGAAAAAACCCAGACTTCGGAAGGTAGACGCCGATTCCCTGGGCATTCAAAGAGGGGCTGCGGTCATCAAGTCCATAACGTCCTTTATGCAGGTTATAAGCAGACAGTATTAAACATCTTTGCTTGGGAGCATTTCATTTATGATCAGTAAGGACTGAAACTTACTTGTACTAAATGGTCACAGATCTCTTCACAAGATTTTATCTGGCTCTTAGAGGGTTGATTGTGTCTGTTGTTCTATCTTCCGGTCAAAATTAAACAGCATACAGAGAATTTTTTAATGTTTCAATGGAGGAATTCTCAGACCAGTTAGTCTGTTTTAAAGTCCATGCTTCTGTCTTGGTGAGAATGGGATCTCCTGTGTCCTTATGAGTGTCATTGAATGCTTTGGCTGTAGAGGGGAGCTTCTCCTGAAGATGAATAAGCCTTCAGAGGCTCGCGAAGCCTACCTGCGGGCCCTAGAGCTGGATGGGACCAACGCCGACCTGTGGTACAACCTCGCCATTGTCCACATTGAGATGAAGGATCCTGCAGAGGCTCTGAAGAACTTCAACCAGGCTCTGGAGCTGAACCCCAAACACAAGCTGGCCCTCTTCAATTCGGCTTTGCTGATGCAGGAGTCTGGTGAGATACCGATTGTGGCCTTAGTCTGGCCCTCGTACCACAGTTGCTTGTAAAATGAAAAAAAATTATTCTCTTTCTCCATTTTAGTCACTAGCACACAGCTGAATATCCTGCTAGTTTTGGGTCTGCCTAATATATCTGGAGCAGTACCTGTCACTGTTTTTGAAAGACCCTCTGTCAGTTTACCACATACACATACAGCATACAACAAACCTTCACTTCGCTTAAATCAATGTGTCTCGCATTGTACTTGTAGGTGAGCCGCGCTTTAGACCGGAGGCCAATCGACGGTTCCTCAGCTACGTTGAGGAGGAGCCAGAAGATGCTAATGGCTACTTCAACCTGGGCATGCTTGCAATGGATGAGAACAAGAATGAGGCGGCAGAGAAGTGGATGAAGAAGGCCATTGCACTGCAGGCTGGCTTCCGCAGCGCCCTCTTCAACCTGGCATTGCTGTACTCGCAGGCGAGGCGTGAGGTGGAGGCTCTTCCTGTGCTTGATGAGCTCCTGCACCATCACCCAGAGCACGTGAAGGGACTCATCCTCAAGGGTGACATCCTGATGAACCACAAGAAGGACACCAGGGGTGCCAGGGAGTGCTTTGAGAAGATCCTGCAGATGGACCCCACCAATGTGCAGGGCAAGCATAACCTGTGCGTGGTCTACTTTGAGGAGAGAGACCTGCTCCGGGCCGAGAAGTGCCTGGAGGAGACGCTGATGCTGGCACCCCATGAGGAGTACGTACGCAGGCATCTGAACATTGTTCGTGGCAAGATGGCAGCCATGAGCGCAGCGGGCCACGGCCTGGCACCCCCCGCAGGTGGGGCTTCCTTACCGGGGGATGAGAGCACTCTGCCTGTGAGCGAGAAGAATACGTGGAAATCCTCCATGGCCAAAAGCAGCACTAAGACTGGGGAGCAGTCAAAGAATCTGGAGAGCAGCCAGTCAGAGAAGAGGACTAAGAGCAAGCCGTCAAAGGAAATGAAGGACATTGAGAAGAAGCGGGCAGCAGCCCTCAAACGGCTTGAGGAGATCGAGCGAATATTAAGCGGAGATTAATCTGGGTCGTCAGCAGCCTGCTTTTGCAGAGACAATGCATACGTGTTGATGGACAGGCCTGAGGATTCGCTAGTCATTCATGCATGCTGCCACAATTCGAAGCAGAAAAATTCATGAAAGCAGTCCGTGGCTTAAATTTAGTCTGATTGGCAGAAGGAGCAGAAAGGGTTAATAAAGATGTATGACATTAAAAAAGCACAATTTTTGGAAAGACCATCAGAATAAGCAGTTAGAAGCTGGATGGATGGATCGACGGATGGATGGAATTTTTCAAAAACTGAACTCCATTGAGGAACATTTTTTTTCATCTGAAAATGTCATGATAATATAGTTTACGATTTTAATTTCTGATACATGATATATGTTGTTAATCACTGGATTTCTTTGGAGTTGGGTTTGTGGTCTTTTTTTCCCCTGAGTAAATGTACTGGTATCACACGCTTTAGGGAGCTAATTGTCTCATATCCAGAGTCGGTCGGTCTGAACCTGAAATAGCTTGTCCACAGCTGCACACTCATTCAGACAGTGCACTTCCTGTACAGTCACCATGACGTCCCCTTACTTCCTGTGCCCATGGGTTGTACTGACTGCTGTGCTGCTAGTGTACCAGCACTGTGGACTTCCTGCTTATCTTATGCCCCTATCAATGTTTGTTTACTTTAAAGTCTCAAAACGCAATGGAATTTGTACTGGTTTATATAAAAATGTGCGTGTGTGTATAACTGTGATCTTTGTCAACCTCGCCCTAAGATGGATGTATCTCATCAACCAGTCATATTTAGACATTTCAGTACTGCTGCATTGTTCTGGATCTCACTACAGTCTGATGTCACGACTTTATCATGCAGTTTTTTTATTCTCAATTCCTTAAGAACTGTAATCCTGCACTTCAGCAGTTTCAAAGACACCTAAAAGGGGTTTTAGGTGAAAGCTCGTGAAAATGAGCTTTTTCAGTTATCAATATGACAAAAGTAAATTTTTGACACTAAAGCAATAAACTTTTTCCTTCAGCTCGTAATCATTTTGTCAAATCAGAATGGGAAAATCCTGGACTGTCTGTCCTTTGGGCTGCCATATATGAAACTATAATTCCCATATTTTGTGTTTTTTCTACTCCCATCTGTTTACTGTACTATAAATAGAACAGCATTAATGAAATCTGAGTTATCGCTTAAGGTGCTTCAGAGATTCCCTGACATTTTGATGGTGATAGAGGCTGATATGCAGTCTTCACTGAAGGGCACTATTAAGGTCTTTTAATCGATAATGCTGTGTTATTTGGATCATGAGTGGTTATGGGTAATAAATATTTTAAATAAAAGTGATTTGAAACTATATGTGGTCTTTTTCCAGGCATGCTTCAGATTTTGTATGGGTAAAACATTCAGTATTTAAATATGAAAATATACTTTTTATGGATATCATGGCACTTGTGAATATCAGGTAATGATAAACAAATATGGAGTCAGTAATATTCCCCATCATGAATATTGCCCCTAATTTTTTTATAACGTCGAAGCTTGATGTGTCAGCTTAACTGATATTCATGTCACAACCCAGTTTAGACATGGAAGTTTATCTGGCTCTGATGTTTGGGTTGAAATCATCTGACCCTTATGCTCCTGTCCCACTCCTACTCAAACAATTAAGGTATATCAGATGCATTGAAATGTGCTGTAAATTGAGCTTTAAGCTGCTTTATCTATTTTTGAATATTATTTAATGTACTGATAAACTCGCCTAATTGTGAGAGATATGTATTGTCAGATATGTAGGATTAACAGAGACAAGATTTTTACTTAATGCTTTTGGTTATTTTCTACCTTAAAACACTTGCCTATTCTAAGTAAAAATGATTGGCAGCATTAACAATGAGTATTTTTATAATTTTATGCATTTCAAAATATATGACCAGGAAACTTTTGGTTTACCAGATCATTACTACAATGATACACTAAGCAATAGTGTACAGTATATTTGTAAAACAAATCCACTGACATGCAAAATTGTAACAAACCAAGGACTTCCTGTGAATGCAACACGCACTATATATTTAGAAATGTCTCACAATGTGAGCCTAAAAATATCTGCACACTACAGCTACAGCTGTGGGAAAGCAGCCCTGAGAATGTACTTTAGGGCTCATCATCATCGCAAGGGTCATCATGAAGCACCAAGGAAGTATTTTCACAGTAAATGCAGGGGCTGTTTACTCGGCACTCCACACCTTTTAGCAGAATTGATACTGTTTCTTTCACTGAGAAATGACTTCCCTTTGAAAGGTGAAAAATCTAAAACTTTGCTTGCCTCTGTCTACCAAATATACAAAAAGATCTGTAAATTTCGGCCATGAATTTGGTGTGGAGACAAAAACTCAATTGAGAGAGGACAGGAACCCAAATAATCATGTCAAATGGACCCTCCATATCCTGACACTGTTCTACATGGACAGGAACCCAAATA
>JAODJX010000065.1:31277053-31298664 GCA_026776945.1 Isichthys henryi
CTTTATATGTGAGTAGGAGAACTTTGAAGTCAATCCTGAACCTCACAGGAAGCCAGTGCAGGGAGCTGAGAGCAGGCCTCATTCTCC
Source organism: Isichthys henryi (assembly GCA_026776945.1). Lineage (NCBI taxonomy): Eukaryota > Metazoa > Chordata > Actinopteri > Osteoglossiformes > Mormyridae > Isichthys > Isichthys henryi. Next base: position 31,277,141 of record JAODJX010000065.1, read on the forward strand.
ATATAGATTCATTTGTCATAGACAGACAGTCTTTCCTAATTTTAACAACCATATATTACAACAATAATACTTAATAACAAGTCTTATTATTAAGATACAAATGTCAACAGAAAGGGAAAGAAGAATCTGTTTTTTATGACAAGTAATCAAATAATCCGTTGGATTCCATGTGAATCGACACACTCTATAAATAATATCGCATATCATACTCTGACAAACTGTGGGTTATATTAGGTCATATCCGTAGCAAATTTAATGTGAATTTCGGCCCCATTTGATTTGACCTCAGTATCTGCCTTGCTTTGTTATCGGTTATAAACACGTTACTAATTTATCCATGTTTAGAAGTCAAATAACGCTCACGTTGTGATGGTGCAGAGCTATCTGCTTTACGCTGGTAAAACGCTGCTTGCTGTCACACATCTCTGCAGAAATACACGTTTTCGTGCGCACAGGCATCACTGTATGTAAGCCGTGCTACTCAAATGTGCTGAGGTGCTAAATTAAAATGTTTTAAGTTTTAGGGAGAAAATATAAATAAAACAGATGGACGGAAGCAAATATGCTTCTAGTTTGCAACAGATGACATTGTATCAAAACTGCATCAAACTATCTAATGGTGAAAATTTGGGTTGACCCCCCCCCTAATGTACGCCCATATGTATATCATATTTTATTCATGTAGGTAGAGATACAGTGTCACTCCAAGCTGCTTGCACGCAGCTGAATCTTATTGAAAATAACACAGAATGTCTGTTATTGCTATTTGCCTTACCTGCTCGTCGCTTTGGACAAAAGCGTACGCTAAATAAAATGTATATGAAATATCAATGCAAATACTTAATGACAGTACGCAGCCTCGCAGCGGTGCGGGGGGGCGGCTCTGTATCTACTATTGCTAAGCAACTAAACTAAACGGTTGATCGGAGTAAGACGGCCTTCGAACTACGCCCGCTCTGATTGGACGGCGGCAGGATTCTGGCCAATAATTTAAGGTTTTGTTGGATGTGGAAGTTGAGTATTCCGTTTGAAAAATATGTCAGCTAAAAGAAGCATAGGGAATGCAGAGGTAAACGGCATTTGGGACGATAATTTGGGCTGTTAGCGGTAATTTGAGGACATGTTCATTTCATTGGTTTAGTCGCGTAAAAAGCAATGCTGTTGAACAGCTGGTTAACTACAAATCTAATCTCTTTGGTGTTAAATTCCATGCGGCTACCAGCTGTGCTCGCTGCACAGTTGTGAAAATAAAAAAATATTGTTTTTGTATGACAGATAACGTGGAGTAATACGCAGTTGCTATCGGGAGGGTGTTGTACAGTGCGAAGTTGTGGATAAAATAAATTAAAAGAAACACAGGGCAAGTTATCGTAACACTTGAGGGACGAAATGGTAGAATAAGTGTTTTTTTTTACGTTTCAGTACCTAAAGAGGAGAATCCCACAGAACCCCAGATATCAGCATGTGAAATCAAGGCTCGACACAGGTATTTTTATTCTCTGTTCTAATGTCTACACGGTGAGCTTTCAGATGTCTTAGGGACAGGAGAGCACAAAGTACTCTTTGATTGGAAGTCTTTTCAGAATGAGGGCTGATTACATCTGTGCCTATTTGTCTAGCAGCATATGGGAGATGCATCTGTCTTTTAATCCATATCTTCATTTCTCAGGCTGCAGCCTGACAAAGTACCTGGACAGGCTGGAGGAGATGAAGCGGAGTAAGCTGATCTTCTTGCGTGAAACCTCACTTGGGACATGTAATCACACCTTCTTCAATGCGGCATTTAATTTGCATTGCAGATGGACACCTTTTCATGTTTGGCCGGCAGGTTTTGGGTACCAAGCGCTGTGAGGGTGATTGTCACAGTGCTCTTCTAAAGCTCAATGGAGGAGGTTTCTGCTGAAGGTCTCTTTTGGCCAAATTATCTGGCTCTGTGAGGGAGCCCTTTGTTCAAACACTTTGTCTGTTATGGGTTGTTCTGATTTCTCAGGGATAACAAACACTGATTCCTTCATGGGGAACAGCGGTTGCTTTGTTACTCGTACTCAATTTCCTGTCAGCCTTGGAAATGGGACATACTCGGTCACATGAAGCTGGGTGTTTTGTTTCTGTAACATTCAGACTGTGGGGGTTAAAAGAGAGTTAGGGGTGTCTTCAGCAGGCAGTCGGGTGGGACAGGTGGTTCATGAGAGTGGTCCCGTTGTGGAGGTGGCTTCGGCAAGCATGCAGATGGGGACGTTTCTTGCACGTCCTTCATACACAGTATAAAAATCTGCACCGGGATGAATCTCATTAAGGAGTGGGAAGATGTAGGTGATGATGTGAGTGATGAGTGCCAAGGTCCAGGTGAGATGTTCTGTTGAAATGTCTTTGGAAAAGAGTTTAGAGTATTAAGGTACTTTTCAATTGTTCTGTTAAATCTTACTAAATGCAGCTTGTTTTGTTTGGCTTCTAGATTACAGATATAGAAGGGGTGAGCTCTTTAGAAGACTCAAGGTTTCCACCTTTGCTCAGCTGGTGAGCATATACTATGACCTGATGTACCTGCAGGAACCCGCAAGCTTTCTGGCTTTACCTTGTGGTTTTTAGACACTTGTTTTTTATGTGTATTTTTTTGTTCTTCTCCAGGTCATTCAGGTTGCCTCAGTGTCAGATGATGTACTGATTAATGGAGAAACACAGAATCTAAATGGTACTATTTTCACTACTATTTATAAACTAACAGTATATTTGTTAGCAGTGTTGCTCAGTGTATGCCCATAGAAGCAGAAGTTTACATCATTAACGTGCTTTAAGGCTGCAGTGCTCCAGTTGTAGAGCCCTATTAGAGTAATGCAGCAGCGTAAGCCCTGTCTCCATCTGCAGACATCCCCACTGCATCACCCGAAGCACACGGGGACCATCTTCCCGAGGATCACCTTTCTGAGGACCCTTACAGCTGTCTGCCGACAACGCCTGTGCAGTTTGATGATAACAGTGTTAATGTGGATGTGGAACTCTCCCCACGGTCCACGCTACAAAGGTAGCATCAGTAAGCCGCTCACTGTCTCTTCTGTGACCCGTAACCTGATCCCTCCGTGTCTGTGTGCACGGCAATGAATGCAATGACTCTGCATTCATCGAGATCTCCCTGGCGCTGCCCCGTCCCTGTGTTTGGCTGTAACCATAGCCTCCTCAGCGGACCTGTGACTTTTTTATTCTTTTTCAGCCGGGGGATCTTGGGGTGACCCTGGATTGGCTCACTGAGAGATGCGTTTTCATTTACAGCGTCATCAGCGGCGTGGGTGAACTGGACCTGGATGGAGAGAAACTTGCGGCAGTGTGCGGCCCCCAGAGTTGGGAGTCGCCCTACCCAGACTGTCCCTACCTGCTGCTGGACGTGCGCAATAGGGATGAGTACGACCAGTGCCATGTGATCAGCGGTGAGCTGTAGGTTGTTCGGCCCAGCGGGGGCCATGGTCCTGGCCTGCAGTGCAGTTCTCACACGTGTGCCTCTCCCATTCGGCAGCTCACAGCTACCCCGTGGCTACTCTATCGCGGACGATGAACCCCTACACCAAAGAGGTGCTGGACTACGTATCCACACGTGTGCATGAGCCCTGAGCATCTGTAGGAGTTCGTGTCTTGTTAAGTGTGCTTTCTGTTTAAATTGTCTGAAATGGTCTCGTTAACGTGTGATGACTTTACCATGTGTGATATTTGGGAGCAGCGTTGGATCAGTGGGTTAAGCCTTTGTGTCTGTGATTATAAGCTCACTGGTTCGAGCCCGGCCTCACTATGTCTGCATGTCCTTGAGCAAGACCCTTAACACCCAGCTCCCTGAATGCCACAAGAAGTGGCTGCCCTTTGCAGCCAGTTTGCTACAGAGAGCAAGTTGGGGAAGGTGTAAAGAGAATTTCCCTGCTAGGATTAATTAAGTATCAATTACAATTATTTACTCACGAATAGTATTAAGCCTTAACTGAAGTGCAGAAAAACGCTCTTGGTAAGATTATTATTCTGTACGATGAGGATGAGAGAATCGCCTCCCAGGCTGCGACTACCATGTGCGAACGAGGCTTCGAGAACCTCTTCATGCTCTCTGGAGGTGAGCTCCCTTTGACCCTCAAGCCTGGCATGGGTCAGTTATTGCTGAAGGTTGTTCAGATGCCTTCTCCCAGTCAGACAAAACAAAGGTTGCACTGACACTGCAGGCTTAGCAGTCTGTCTTTGGCTTGTAGGGCTGAAGGTGCTCGCTCAGAAGTTTCCGGAAGGCATGACCACGGGTACCATCCCAGTCCGTTGCCTGCCCTTTCCCTCAAATGCTGGACAGCCACGGCACTGTAGCTCTCGCCCTATAGAGAAGGCGCCCCACCCCGCAGAGAAGAAATGGCGCTTTACCCATGAAGATCTGAACAACATCCAGATCCAGCTGGAGGAGATGCTGATATCGACTGACAACAGCAGTGAGTAGCCTGGGAATCAGCTAAACATACCATCTGAGAAGAGAGTGTGTCTCTCTTCTAGGTTAAGTGTAGCTGTGCCTTTCAGACCCATGAAAGGGTGTCATGCTGCTCAGCTCATATGATTTATCTTGGGAACAGGGCTGTGACCCCTCTACTCCACTTAATTTTCACCTAAGGCCCTTTTATGTCTTTGATAGAGCGGTTGTGTGTCTGCGTCTCTGTGCGTCTGCCCACTCACACACACATGTCTTCCAGGTCGGCTCAGCCGAATGTCCATCTCCCGTGCTGAGTCCCAAACTTCCAGCGCAAGATTCCGGAAAACTCCCTCAGTGACGGGTTCAGAAAGCGCCAGGTCACAGAGCAGCAGGCCCTGGAAATAACGTTCCTAAACAAAGCCGTCCATTCCCAGTAACTGCGCAGTTCTGTACCGACTTCCAGATTTTGTTTGCGCGCCTCACCTGTGCTTTTATGCTTTCCGGGTTTGATTTATCCCTTCAGTGTGATCATGCTTTACAGTTGCTGAAGTTTGTTTTCGTTGATCGTATATAACAAGTTTGTGTTTATACTATGCATCAGACTAGCAAAGGTGTAAACATATTACAATAATGTAATGATACGTTATCTAACAAAACATTCGTACTTCAAACCTGCTTTTATATTTGTAACTGGTTTACATGTAGCTATTTAATGATTCTCTTTACTGAATATTTGTTCTTAGTGTTTTGCTTGATTGGATTAGTCCTTAAGCTTCAGTTAAATTTAATAATAATTCTCAGCATGCAGACTGTGTTTACACTAATGATTATGGCATTAAATCACAGTGTAACTTTTCTTTGTCCACAAGAAGGTTAAAATTATAGCTATTTTGCTGTGTGAAATAATGGTCTGCCTGCTTCCAAAAGAAGCAAACTTACCTTTTAAAAACATGTTTTTACAGAAAAGTTCTGTTCCCGAGATTGTGCTTAAATAAAATGCATTTTCTAATGGTTTAAAGGAAAGGACAGCACCCTCTGTATATTGTAATCAGTCTTAGCTACTAATGTAGTGTTTTTATTTGTCATTCTTGCAAAGGTGGATTTGATTGTTTAGTAATGCAGTATGACTACGCATCAGTGCCCATTGAGCAGATGCTGCCGTGAGGAGGTTACAGTTCAGTACATGTTGTCCTTGGCATGCTGCATAATGACCATCAGAGCCAGCCAGGTTTCCTCTGCTGTTGGAATGATCTGATTGGCTGGCAGAAGGAAGCCGTAGCGCCCAGTGTCACGCAGCTCGAAGGTGTACGAGTACTTGATGCCCTGCTTGTAGGTCCAGTCAATGGTGCCACCACTGGCTTGGTCTGATGGAGACATTGAACAGATGAAGAACAGCTGCCGGAATTTGGCAAAAATGTAAGAGAACCGACATGAAAAAGGTTACTTACAGATGGTGTTGATGATACTCCCGTATCTGTATGACGTTCCGTAGAGAGATGCCAGCTTAGTGATGGCTTTCTTTGCGAGTTCATGCTATAAAGAAACATGTTTCAGGAAAACTTTAAATGTCCTTTAAATATATGTGTAAACCAAGAGAACTTAAAACCACATCAGAGTGTTTCTGAAAAGTCATTACCCGTTTCATACCTAAGACTATAAAGTAAAATAAGCATTGTAAGCACCATGCAGACCTAACATTACAGGTTAGGGTTAGTGTTGAGGATAAACTCTGGCTGACTCACCAGCTCAGGCTGGTCAGGCACTGGGGTTCGGGTGTATCCATAGGGATACATCAGCATCTGAGAGTAGCTATGGATGGACACAAAGGCTTTCAAGTTCTGGTGTGACTTCACAAAGTCTACAATATGCTTGACCTCAGGCTCCGAGTTGGCCTTGGGTCCATGGTACGTTTCGGAGCATGGGCTGACACTGGCACCGGCACCTGTGCAGGGTACACACAGAACCAGAAAATGTTTCGCCTCTGATGCGCAGATTTGCTATAGTACACCGTTATTGGAATATACTGCATACCTCCAAATCCAGCATCCCAGTTTCTGTTGGGGTCGACCCCAACACAAGTAGATCCAGGGTTGGGCTTTCTGGTCTTACGCCACATACGGTTCTATAAACACACATTGCATATTATATGTAAAACCAAAATTCTTAGCTACAGCTAAGTGATTGTGTTAGTGGGCACCCCTTTGGTGGACCTACAGTGGTGTGGGTGTAGTAGAAGCCGTCGGGGTTGGTGACGATCTCCAAGAAGATGTCCATCTCATTGAGGATTGCAGTGAGGGCAGCGTCATGCCCATAGTCACTCACAATCTGTTCATAGAACAACAGCATTTATTGAACTATGTTATTTTTGTAGCTACTTGTAGTAATTTGCATGTGGTTCCTTGTAATGTCTTGGATAGCTATAGCTGAATATGTAAAGCATTGGGCTTTTCATCCATAGGGCCAGGGCTCGTGTTCAGATGTAATATTTTCAAGAACTTCTCCCTCAGATCTCTAAAGTGGTTCTTAATACTTATCTGTTGTACTGACAGTCAACCATTTGAAGTCATAAAAGCATGATGTGACTGATCCATCATCTAATTAGATTATGAGTACAGGGTTGCAGAGGCAACGCCTAGAGCCTGCTGCTTTACTTCCGGACAAATGTGTACATGTTTATGTACTATGCTGGTATCATCTTCAAAATATCGAAAGTGAGAAAGAGACCATGGAGTGATATAACAACCGGCTGTGGCTGAGTGAGATCGGCACTGAAGGGATGCTCACCTTCTTAGCGAACCAGGTTCCGCTGGCCTGGGTGACCCATTCCCTGGAATGGATACCGGTGTCGATCCAGATGCCAGGGCGATTTGATCCACCGGTGCTAAACTACGGGTGAGAAAAGAGATTTTACAAATTACCAGTAAGATATGACTGGATTGCAAAGGTGAGTTCATTGCGTTGGTCAGCACTGGCTCATTTCCTTGACTACAGATACACATTTAAGCTCCCCTCCCTCCCAGACGATGAGGTACCTTCAGTACATATAGCGGACGATTCTCATAGCTGTTTCCAATCTGCAGCTTGCTCACCAATGTGGGATTTTCAGCCACCAGCATGTCCATGAAAGTATAGATCTGAATACATAAGAAAAGTATATTAAAGGATGATTGATCTCTCCTGCTATTGGACCAAATGGCCAGTTCACACAGGGTTTTGGGTCTCTAACCTCACTTAGGGTGTGGTACATGGCATAGTCGTAATTGTCTGTGCTCCTCGGCTCTGTGAAACGAGGACTTTGCATCTCACGTTGTTGCTCATCCAGGATAACCTTCACAACAAATGTTTGAAATAATTTTGTCATTACAATGTATGCAGAGAAAAAACGTCCATGTTTCGCATCTCCTTTTACAAAGCTGCTGTATTAGCATCTTTCCTGTACCTGTAGGTCCTTGATCATGATGGAATATTGGATGTTATGGAATTCCAGGAAGGCCTTGACCATCGGAATGCTGTGGAAAGGAACATGAATATCCACAGGGAGGACAGGCTGGCTCGCTTCTCTCCAAACATCCAACTAGAAGTAAAAAGGCTGTTTTGAACTCATTTGCTTTCCATGATTAGCTATTACAGCACTGTCCTACACGTGCAGTCTGCTAATTTGCTATTTACACTGCAGCACTGTACTACACTGCACAAGCGGTCTGCTGGAGCAGTTATGACGTTAATGCTGTGGTTTTTATTTCATGATCTGCTTCTTGTCCACAATGTAGTACAAGTTTGTTTAATTTAATAAATGTATTTCAATAAAGCACTGCACAGCCACCTTTCTTAACCACAGCAGTGTTTGTAGATGCTGTTGTTTCTTAACTGGCGTGCTGAGGGGAATATAAATCTGGAGTATGAGGTAGGGAGATGCATGCTGCCATGTGAGTTCTGCCACACCTCCAGATCCTCCATCTGAGTCAAATCCTGCAGCAATGAGATCTGCACCTCATCCTTGGCCAATATTCTCAGCACCTGATCGCTGGAGAAATAGCACTGGGTTAAGAAAAAAATCTTTGCTCTTAACTATTTAATAATAAATAGTGATTAAATACAATAAATAATGAAATAAATTAACTAATAAATAATAGTATTTATTCCATTCCACCATATATTTTACGAGTGTGTGATGTGTAGACTGAGAGCCTGCAACCTCATCTCATTGTGCATGTACACAATGATGACAAAGTTGACTTTTCTGTTTACTGGGTTGCTTCTCAGTACATTCAAAACAACTTGTTAAAAAATAATTCACAGTTATTTGCACTTTAGTCAAAGGGCTCCCGTTAATTATGAGCAGTGATAAAGGAATCATTTGATCACTTACCCATCAAAAGTCTTTAGGCCAAAAATGGCCACAAACAGGCTGGTCAGCACAAAGAGTCTCATGGTGGGTGCTGGGCTCCGTCCGGCTCTCGGGCATGTTTATAAGCATGTGTGTCCTTGGCGTTATCCTGCCACCTCATCCCTATCTGTCCTTGCCAAACACACGCCAGCTGCTGCAGTTCCCACATCAGTCCCTACAAGGTTTCAAGATTGTAACATCAGATTCACACCTGCTATTTCAGGCTAATTTTCCGTGCAGCGTGAATAAAATTTTTTCTATAATTTTCAGTTCTATATATATATTTATGAAATATATGAAAGGATAAAGATTTTTTTCTATTTTTCTTTAGTACACCATAATACATTCACAGAACTTTAGTAAGCAGCATGCATTAATATACATCGATGAACAATCCATTAATAAACATCATGTGATTGTACGATTGTAAAGTCTGTTGTTAATGTATATTAAAGCCGTCATGCCTTGTTTATTGAAAGTGTTTTGAATTTTTTTAAGACAAGTTAAGGTTTTGTCATGACAGGTAGGAGGGACAATCCAAGGGCAGCCTTTGGGTGCGCAAAGAAAGTTTATTTGTGAACAGCAATACAAAGAAGACTGGAAACGCATGAAGCCACAATGGGTCCAAAGAAGGGAGGTCTAATGTCAACCTAAGACCAGGACTAAGGTGCAGGGCAACAAGGCAGCAGGAGCCCTACCTGACATTGGCAATGACTAAACTTAACAAGAATGGACCCTTATATACGAGGAAGACGAGGACTAAACAAGGGATATTTGTGAGTAACTGAGAGACAAAGGGAAGGAGACCGAATTACAACAAGCAGGGACACAACAGACCTTGCGATACACAGGTTTGGGTGTGTAGGATTCCTGAAGGCATATGGAGCAGCTTTTTGATAATCAGATGAATCCAGCCAATAATAACCAATATAAAAGTCAAACAATTTTTGACTGGCAGTTATGGTTAAGGCTCATTGATCCCACCTATTTGCTACTCAGTGCGTAATGTACATAAATGGCGATGGTTGCCTATGTATGTTTATGTTTATTTTTAAGAACAGCCACATAATTGATCAATTATGATAAGTTTATGTAATCTGATGGTACATTATTGGTTGCTTAATGATACAAGAAACTTGATTAATTGATTCATAGTCAATTCTGGCTTCAAACTGAGGAAATTGGGTGATCCTATTATGAAAGTCAAGGATGGGGGTTTGCTGGAAATGTGTGGGAATACTACTGAGAATTATCCAGAAAGTTAAGTTGTGTCTTTGTCTGGGCGCGATTCACTTGTAATTACCACGAGGTGTGCGAAAAGGGAAATTTGCGTTACGTTTCTCAGTTTAAATTGTGCATAGCAAATGTACTGTTCTCTCTATGTGCTTTACGTCCCAAATGTTAACATAGATAAAATCGATCAAATTCCTTTTCTAGAGTCAAATGAGTGAGTGTGTTTGTTCCTTTAATAACCTCATACACTGTGGACAAGTCAAGATGACAACATTGAATTGGAGTGAAACTAGAGAAAAAGATACAAAAATGAACTTAATGTACTGCTATATAAGCAGCATATAAATATGAACACGTAACATTGTAAACCGCTAAGTATATAAGCTGAATAGCAAGTAATGTTAAACATATGATGATATCATCTTATTAGCTCTAACACATTTAGCTATTCAGTCCACACACTTCGAAAACGTGTATAAAACATCACTGACAAATGTCAAGCATGTAACGAACATGTAAGACAGCCGTTGCTTTCTGAAGGATACTCACTATGGAATTAGATTACACAGTGGAAACTACCCACATGCAACCACAGCTTAACACGATGTTTTTGCAGCTTTTCCTACTTCTCATGTCCTTCGTCTCTCTTCCATTGCAGGTGCCAAAATAAAGGCACCAGCATCATTTATGAATTTAACGACCCAAAATGTTTTAACAGTCAACTCAATGCCTTTAATATATAAACTGTATTCGGGGCAGAAACATGACCAAAGTAAAGTCAAAGATGGAAGTAGGGTTTTGTTTTATTCTGCAATCCTTAATTTAATAGTTAGGATGCCCTTTAATAACTTGTCAACTCTCAAGCTCAGCCTGCGCCTCTAAACAGACATTCACCAACACACTGCCTCAGTCAGTCCCACCACCATGCGACACTGTGCAAAATTATTATACAGACATCTTTACTTTTAGAAAAAAATTCTCTTAAAAGCTTTGTGAACATGTGAACTTTGTGAAGATCAGTGGAGGAAACACCTCTTTCCACACAGCTGGTTTTCTAAGGTTCCAAAGGTAGTTACCGGTTATCCAGGTATCATTCTAGATGGGTATTAATCTCTGTATTATTATTATTAATCTTCTAATCACTTATTCTGTCTGTATTGTATTGTTCCCTGCCTCTTACCCTTTGTGTTTATTTGAATCTGCATGTGTTTTCGGGACAAACTAAATCCTACTTGTTGGGAAAAGTGTGGATCTTGCTAGAAAGTTCTAGACCTATACAGACGCTCCTCTACTAATGAATGAGATACGTTCCAAACGGCCGTTCGTAACTTGAAATGTTCATAAGTCGTTATGCAACATCATTTTAAGGGTATACGCAAGTACAAAGAACTAGGATGCTGGGAGTACGCAGGCTATCCTGCTGCGCGGCGGGAGTAGCGGCCAGCAGTCGTACTGGGCGGAATTGGCGCACAGAAAAAAAAATGTTGCGGACAGGAAACGGGAGCCCAATGAACACAATTTGAACTTAGGGTCCTCTTCATTCGTTTGTCTTAAAGTTCGTAAGTTCATAGGTAGAGGACCATCTGTATTTCCCAAAAACATAAACACTGTAAAATATAGAAGCTTACAACTGCCGATTGGCCACCTGCTTCCTGTCACAGTGTAATAACTACATTGATCTGTGTGTAGGATAGGTTTTATCACAGTGATCAACAGTGCCTCAGTTCTGGGGGGCAGTGTGTCTCTGTGGGTTATATGCCCATGGTGGGAAGGTTGCCAGTTTAAATCCTCTGCTTGGCAAAGTAGCAACATCTGTGTTGAGGCCTTAACCCCCCGAAAAATGCTCCTGGGCTGTTGGATGGACAGTTGACCCTGTGCTCAGACCACAAGCTTCACTCTCACCTCTAAGTACGAGTCTTAAAAAGGAGACACGGGATTTGTGGTAACCAGCACACGGAAATGAATCTCTACTCATACTTGTACAAGTAGCAAATAAATCAAATTTTCAAGCGTATTTTGTGATGAAGTTGCTCTTTACTTCAGCAATAAGAAGTTTAGCATTTCTCTTAATAGGGGTTATCTCGCACATGCTCCATGATGGTGAGCAAGGCCAGCCAGGTTTCCTGCGCTGTAGGGATGATCTGACTGGCTGGCAGGAGGAAACCATAATGACCAGTGTCACGCAGCTCGAAGGTGTAGGAGTACTTCAAGCCGTTCATGTAGCCCCAGTCTACCATCGTGCCGCTGGCTGGATCTGTGCAAGATTGTAGATGATGCCATGTTTACCATAAAGCTTAAATACCTGCTGGCAAATATTTCCTGAACATCGGCATGTTTAAACCCTTCTACATCTCATTTATGTAAGAGGATAGAGATTCTCTGGCCATACATATCGTGGAGATCATGCTTCCATAGCTGTACTTGGTCCCGTAAAGGGATTTGAGGGCATCCACTGCCCGTTTGGCTAGATGCTGCTGCAATTTAAAACAGAATGATCCAGTCAGCTTTCAGCTGTGGACAAACAGCAAGCCTGTAGATGACTGGGATACACTGCTTACCAGCTCTTCTGCGTTGGGAACAGGACTGTAGCTGTGTCCGTAGGGATACATCAGCTTTTGGGAGTAACTATGCATGGTGACCATGGCCTTAAAATTGCCATGATCCAGGATAAAGTCAACTATAGCTTTGACCTCTGACTCAGAGTGGGCGAAGGTTCCGCTGAAGGTTTCTGAGCAGGGGTCCATGCTAGAGCCAGGACCTGAAATCGGATGGGCGGAGCAGCGTAAGGTCAGGGGCTGCAATCAGCCGTCCAAAAAAGAGCACCTAGAATCATTCTACTAGTTACAGGGTATGTGTTCAATAAACACTTTTTGGTCAAGAAATGCCTGAAGACCCATCTGTTCCAAGAATAATTCTACCATCCCCATGTTCCCTGAATGCTCTTAATGTTGCACTTGCTGCTGATATTAATAGCCATCTTGCTTTGTTTGGAAATTGCTGTGTAACCCCTGCTCAAATACTGCATACAGGTGTACTTGGACATTCATTAGAAGCACTGCCACACACCCGTAGGGTTCGAAGTTCGAGTCCCAACCTGCCTGGAGCTTGTAGGTTGTTGCATAGCTCCCTGTGTTGCCTAGCTTTCCTCTGGCTGATACAGTGTTGTGCCGTTGAAGGATAGGCAGTTAGCATAAATGAAATCTGTAAAGTTGCTCATTGTGTGTGTACCCTGCGATAGACTGGCATCCCCTCATGGGTGGAGTCCCGATTTCCTGCATGGGATAGGATCACAAACCCCCTCCGTAAGCCAGTACTAGATAAGACTGATGGATGGATGGATGGATGGATGGATGGATGGATATCACTGACACTCATGCTCTTGTATCCAAGCAGGCTTATACCTCCAAAATCCGCCCCCCAGTTCCTGTTTGGATCGACTCCGATACAGGTCGAGTTGGCGCTGATTGATCTGGTCTTTCGCCACATGCGGTTCTGCAGAATAGTATGGAGTGTTGACATCTATAACCTCTAATGCAGAGCATGTATTCAGGTGTAGTCCTTACCGAGGTGTGGGAGAAGGCATAGCCATCAGGGTTGACAACAATCAGCAAGAAGATGTCCATCTTGTTCAGCAGCGTGGTTACAGGAGGGTCCTGGCCAAACTCTGTCACAAGCTGACAGTGTATCATGTGTACAAATCAGACGTGAATTAGACTCCACCCCCCCAAGTGTGCAGCTAAAGCAAAGGGGTATGTTGGGAAAAGCTACAAGCCTTCTTTGCTGTCCAGATGCCGACAGCAGGACTGATCCACTCGCGAGCATGAATGCCAGAGTCGATCCAAATGGCGGTTCGGTTTGATCCGGTGCTGAACTGGACATCGGGAGAGTACCAACCAAACAATAAAATGGCTGATCGAAATTGGAAACCTATGCATTTGTCAACAAAAATGTCCCCTTTATTCTGTAATACAAGAATTCATTAATCCCATGCTACCTTCAGCACATGGATGGGACGCTTCTCGTACGACTCGCCGATGGTTATTTTAGAGAGCAGCTCAGGATTCTCAGCCACCAGACTGTCCGCCCAGTCATAAATCTGTAAGACATGGAAAAAATAGATGAAGAATGTGGATGAACCCGCTGTCATGCCCTCGTTGCACAGACCAAGATGGTGGCACGAGTGCACTGCCAGGCTCAGGGTCTGACCAGTTTGACAAAATTAGTGTCTCACTTACAGTTTCTGCCAGACCCAATTGTGCAGATTAATCATATAAACAACCGATGCTGCACAAATATTATGCTACCTGTTCAATTTCAAACAGCTACCACCAGAATTGGAGAGGACACCATGGCCAAGTGAATGATTCAGCTTGAGTGTAAGCGTACGATGACAGCACAGAGACCGCCAACAAAGGGGCAGACACAGAGGACTGCAAGCTATGTTTAGGCAAAACCCACACTGTCCAGCGTTACCCCGTATCTTCCATGCCAATAACGAATTGACAACCATCCACCTTCGAAATGCTTTTTCTGGCCCGGGTCACCTGTAACCTAGTCCAAGTAGTTTAGGGTATTGAATGTGAAGCACATGGGTAAACATTCTAATATTAATTAAAATTTGCCTATAATTTAAAAAACAGCCATCAACTCAAAATGCTGGACCAATCTCTCATTACAGCAGTGACTGTCACTTTTCATAGATGTTAAGATTTACTACACACATCTGCTCGAAATGCAAAAATTGTCAGTGAGCCTGTTTTCCTGTGGACATCAAAGGTCTGCGATTACACACTGACTACACACTACTCCTTAAGAGTTACTCACATTTACACTTAAAGTAAATATTTGACAACGTCAGACTATATAGCAGCCCCCCTTATCCGTGGAGGATGAGTTTAAAGACCCTCCAGTGGATGCCTGAACCTGTGGATGAGTAGGGACTACTGTGAATGTTTATGATCTCAAAAAAAATTAAGACATAGTAAACTTAAATTTAAGACTTTATAAGACTTTTCAAGGCCTTTCATTTTGAATTTAAGGTATCAAGACTTTTTAATGCCCCACAGACACCCGAGTATGTACAGTGCAGTACAGTGACGACGACTATGTTGCTCAGTCAGTTTAATGCAGCTACCGTCGGCATTGACCTGTAAACAGCTTTAGGTGAAGATGTCAATGAAATGAATAAATGTGAATGGGTGAACACCGCGATCACCCTGAAGAAAGCACTGCATATTTTACCTGCTCTAGTGTGTGGTAGGAGCCATAATCAAAGGCACCCGTTTCACGCTCTCTCTGAGAGGACTGAGCCACTGTTTCCATCTCCTCATCCAGGTGAGCCTGTGGAATGACACAGGGACATGGCTGACGCAGTGTTGCCCGCAGGGGGGGATGCAGGCCTCAGCCCTTACTGACGGCCCAGCTACCACAGGGCTGCAGCATGTGTTCCAAACTCTCTCGGGTGCTTTAAGGACATTGGAAGGCACCACATAAAATACACTGAAGTGAACACAGATACATGTAGATGTTCATTTTATAAGCAAATGTGTGTAGTATGTGCAGTGACTTTATTTTCTGCATGTAAGATGTGCATTAATACTTCATTAAAAACACAAAGCAGCGATATGCTAATGATGAAACAATTTGCACGCTTTCATTCTCGGATGTTCACGGTGGGACTTGCCGAAGCCGTCACTACCTGGATGTCCTCAATCATGATGTCATACTGGATACCATGAGAGCTCAGAAATGTTTTCATGGGCTGCAGCCTGGAGAAGGGGATGTGCATGTACAGGATCATCTGGGACCCCCTCACTGAATCACTCCAAAGGTCCAACTGTGCCAATATGAGATAACAGGAAAGCAACATTGCGAATTATTACAGTGCACTGCAGTGGTCACCAATTGGTGGACTCAAACACAAAATTTTCTACATCTAAACCCTAAACTGTACTAAAATCATGGGTCCATAGCATAGTGCTTCTAGTGGTTCTGAATGTGCTCCCAAGAAACTGAGCAAAGTGATGAACTTAAAAGCAAAAGATATATGTGGTTCCTCCAGATTGTGGGGGTATGGATGGCAAAGCTCCACGATGGGTCGGCAGTATTTAATTAAAAATAGTGTTATTGACCATTCCAATGTGAGTCATTGAACAGCATCCCACACTCCCGCGCGGTGATATGAAAACAAAATTCAGACGCTCCTCTACTTACGAACTTTCAGACATACGAAGGAAAAGCACTACAAGTCCAATTTGTGTTCCTTGGGCTCCCATTTCCTGTCCGAAACATATATATTTTTTTTTCTGATCGGCCAATTCCACCTAGTACGACTTCTGGCCGCTACTCCCGCCGTGCAGCAGCATAGCCTGCATACTCCCAGCATCCTAGTTCTTTGTACTTGCGTACACCCTTAGAATGATGTCGAATAACGACTTACAAACATTTCAAGTAACGAACGGCCGTTCGGAACGCATCTCATTCATAAGTAGAAGAGCGTCTGTATAGGTCTAGAAATTTCTGGCAAGATCCACACTTTCCTTTAGAGGACAGAGATGTTGTACAAGTTAAGTGTAGGATAGATGCTGCTACCTCCACGTCCTGCTGTAATTCATGACACTGCTTGCGGAGAGATGCAGACTGCTCCTCACTTTCAGCACTGATCCGCAACACCTGGTCACTGAACCCAAAACAACACTGAAGACACAACCACTGTTTCATGATCCCTCATCTCAATTAACTCTAACCCAATGAACTATGGATGCAACAGCTCAAAAATCTCCAAGACACTATTTTGATTCAGCAAGTATCGAAATTATTAAAAAAAAATATTTTCTTTAAAAGTAACAAGTTGAACAAAAAAGGGCAAGAGTGAATGCAGACTTCTGTCTTACCAGCTGAAGTGTGATATTAATACCAACGAGAAAAAAAAATGCATTCTGTGAGCTGCAGGATGCTGGGGGACATGAACATTGTCAGAGTACAGCTGCAGATCCACTGCTTTAAAACTTCCCAGTGCTTTTGTTATAGTTTGAAGCCTCTCCCAGTTGAAGCGGCTGCCAGAGTGAGCCGTTTCTGTGCACCGGCTGGCTCCTCCTTCGGCTACAGCATCTACTGCCCCAACAGGATGATTTTGGCATATTCAGCGTTACTGCAGGCTGCACGACATCACATCGCATTTACATGGCGCATGCAAAAAGTCCGACCCATTTAAGCATAAGGATACAACGAATTCATACAGATAACCAACTTTTGGGCGTCACAATACACCGCATTAATATGTTAGGTAGGCCCATGCGATATGATGATACATATCAGATGACTAAATAAAAACATCTAGCATTTCATATTATACTCTAGCGCTTATTTCATAGTGTCGCAAAATACATTGTTTATGGCAGCATTTTTCATTATTTGGATGACAGTTTTGCAAGGTTATACACATCACATTTGATATGGTGCCATTGGCCTTTATTATTTGTAACCAACAGAAGACAATCCACAAACATATACCATGATCCACAAACGTTTAACTATCCACAAATATGCATGTTTTGAGTTGTGTAAAATCATATCTACAAAAACAGAGCGATTTTTACATGTGAAAGTGTTTTGCACATTTGTGGATCGCGTTATATGTGAGACTTCCCTCATGTGGAGCGCCACAGAAAGCTCACCTGGTTTTTTTGTGGTCAAGTTAGTTGGTCTGAAAAACTATTTAAAGCAGATATCACAATGACTAAAAAGGAGTGTGCATCTCTTCCTCACAAAACGAACTGAAACGCATCTAGGTACATGGGCTGCTATACGATTCAGGGACAACATATTAATACCTCTTACAATTCAATGCGACCTGATACAGTTCTTAACATTTGTTTAATGTAGACATTCATTTGCCATTATAATTTAAAATAACCCAGTTCTATAAAAACTGCATTGCTTACCTTCATAAATGTGGAATACCAAGTATTTTTATTACATTATGTTACATAAAAGACAAATGTATCATTTCATAACTACATATCATTGTGTTTATTACCTTTTCCAATAAATAGATAGAAGAAAAACGTGAATATAAACTGAAATCCCACATACCTACACTCAGGTTCCTCAGTTTGGCAATCAGTGGAAATAAATAAATAAAAATAAAATAAATCATAATAAACACATAAGTCTCCATTGCAATTCATGAACTTTGCAATTGGTATCGGTGAAATTTTACACCACTAACAACTACTAATCAGAACCGTCATAACAGTGGTTCGACTACGTGCGCCATAAGCGAATGGTTCGGCTTTTTCTGAGAACTGTTGCATCCACATTTTAAAGTCTAACCCGATAAGCAGAGTTTTGAATTCTGACTTTTACCCGATGAAGAGCTTCTGGCAGAGCGCAATACTCAGCAAACAGCAGAAAATCACCGAGGGTCCCATCACCTTCCTCATCCTCTTCTACTGGTACACCGGCCTCTAGCAGACCCTTTACTGCAGTCAACATGGACCAGGGACCGTGGGTGATGGTGGACCTTACTAACCAGGGTCCTGTCTGGAAGTGGCCCCTTCAAAAGCCTCCGCAAAAATTTGATTTGGGTTTCTAATTTTAATGCTTTCTGTTATTATAGAAATAAGTAAATGTACACGATAAGTTCTGCTTGCCTGCCTGTTGTTTCCTTTGCTGCCCCCTTGTTCCCCTCCCCTGTCTCAAAGGCAAAAGTGGTTTGATCCTCCAGTGAGCAAATCGAATAATCAGCCTTAAATTAATACCATCCGTATATGCAAACGGTCAATCATAAATCCAAATGAAATCTAAACTAAGACCATAATTTAAGGAGCGCAGATAGCGAGAAAGAAAGTTAGAAGAGGGAAGGCATCTGCTGAGAAGTTTCTTTAAGAAAACAGATGAAGTTACGAACAATAAATAAGTTGCAGTAACGTAAATTAGGTTGCAAATAAGCAATTAGCTAGTGAGTAATCATTAATAAGAAGCACAGTCTGATAAAGAAAGAAGAATTTTATTCAGTGCAGTTAGTAAGCATTTTATTTGAAGCAATGTAACACACATTGTTTTTAAATAATAAATCCAGCGAAGTTGGTCTGTAACCTCGAACAGCTTCAGAGGGAGAAAGAGTACAGTAGAATAGATAGATAGATAGATTAGATTGTATATCTATCTATCTGTCTAACACGATAAGGTGCTGGTAAGTTCACAGAGGTAGAGTTTTCTAGTGGACTAAATGCAGATAAATATGAAAATTGCACATGTGGGGTAACTGCTTGGAATGGTTGAGATCAGTGTTGTGAGTTCAGTAGTGTGATGGATGTGGGGTACAAACTGTTCCTCAGCCGGGTCATGCGTGTGTACAGGGTTCTGTAGCGTCTGCCAGATGGCAGAGCTGTAAAGAGTCTGTGTCCAGGGTGGGAAGGGTCATTTATTTTTCCAGCTCTGTGGTTGGACCAGGTGCAATGGATTTCTTCCTGTGATGGAAGCAGGGTGCTAGGGGTGCCCCCTATTGGCCGGAGCCTGTCAATGCTCTTCTGGCCGGAGTCTGTGAATGCTCTTCTGGCCGGAGTCTGTGAATGCTCTTCTGGCCGGAGCCTGTGAATGCTCTTCTGGCCGGAGCCTGTGAATGCTCTTCTGGCCGGAGCCTGTCAATGCTCTTCTGGCCGGAGCCTGTCAATGCTCTTCTGGCCGGAGTCTGTGAATGCTCTTCTGGCTTAGCTACATCCACCACATCTCTATGGCTCCTCAAAATATATTTAGCCCAAACTATGGAAACAAAACAGAAAACAAGTAAATGAAAATGACAGGCCTTGGAAAGTGCGCCTCAGCGGGATATGGGCTTCAAGACTCTCTGCCATGTTTGACCAGACTGTTGTGCTCTCGAACCTCAGCATTTCAGTGGCTGGATGCAGTTCGCCATGCTCCGTTTACCGTCTGTTCTGCTCTGGTTACAGTCTGCTCTGGTTTGCACAGGTTACACTCTTTTCCGCAGGATGGAGCCACAGGCAGGGAGGTAAACATGATCCACTTTTGGGGAGTTTATTTGTGAAGCTTGTTCTTCCACCAGGGGGCACTGTTTTTCATTTTGAGGTTGAGGTAGAGAAATTACTCCAAATCAAAGCAAAGAAAAATCAATAGAGTGAGCAGAGTAATAAGGCAGAGACACAAAGAGCGAGTTAGAGAGGCCGATTTAGGTCTTTGTACTGAGGAGCCTGCTGGTGTAAGCTGGTGGGACGGGGGGGTGAAAACACATGCAAACAGTGGAAGCAGGATTCAAAGGTCCAACCCTGAAGAACTGAGGCACCAGTGTTCCCCACTGAACCACATTAATGTCAGTGAACATCCTTACCCTCAACCCCTGATACTTTTGTCAGAGAGCATCCTTACCCCTGACCTCTGCCTGACGTCCGAAAGAATCCTTATCCTTGACCCTAATGTTAGAGAGCATCCTCTTTTTAGTAGCAAGGTCAGCTGTGGTGATGCTCGCCTCCTAGCCACCATCTTTCACACCCTTCCACTTTAGCAGGGCCTGCAGCAGGCACCGAAGAGAGGAAGTGCATCTGGGACGGCTTCTGTTTCCTCTCATTGTGCTGCGAGAGAGAAACTCACCCTACAGGCACAGACTCTACCTCCTGCCTTAATATTTGCAGCTTAAAGTCTCACACTAACACTTCTGAGTGTCTGACAAGGAGCTATGCATCCCAAGAATGTTTCAGTGTCAGTCAAATAAGAGTATTTTGGGATTAGTTTCTGCCTATATAGTGAAGATATTTATTCCAGTTTAATCTGAACAGGGGCTGGAGGTGGTTTAGAAAGGGGACTTTTACTGGCTGGTGCTCCATGCTGAGTGTAAAAAGTTAGGATTATGTTTTAGGGTTAGGATTAGGGTTAGGTTTAGGGGTTATAGTTAGGCTTAGGGATTCCCTCTGATGTCAGTACCACTCTGTCTAGTCCCCAGACCCACAGCCTAATGGACACACTCTCTTCATCTGCATTTACATTTACATTTACTTTTATATTTATATTTTTGCTTTTGTCCAGAGTGTCGTATTGGTGAGGAAAAAAGTACATTACGAACATACATGCAGTCAAGGACCTGGCTACGCATTAGTGCAGCTAGGTTAAGCTTCCAGTGAATATCCAGGCGCAAGTGTGAGCAGGGTTAGAGCAGGAGCTACCCAATTTCTGCCAGACAAAGCGAGAACTTAGTAAGAAAACTACACAAATCAGCAGAAATAATCATCAGCAACATTGAGAGCGTTCAGGGAATATACAGTGATGTAGGCTGGTAGAGGTATTCACGTGAATCTAAAGACATTATTTTCAAACATTTAAACCTTAAATGGGAAATGCAACATCTGCCTAACTTCAGACAATATTCACATTATATTTAAAACAACAGTCATTCTTGTCACGATCGGTACCAAGGCGGGCGATCGTGCGTGCTGGTGAGCGGGCAGGAAGCAGGCAGGGCAACAGGATACG
>JAODJX010000065.1:31304681-31315564 GCA_026776945.1 Isichthys henryi
CAGGCTGCCTCCCTGTGATCTCTGCTCCCCTCAGAGGTTCTGTGCTCAGGCTGCCTCCCTGTGATCTCTGCTCCCCTTGGAGGTTCTGTGCTCAGACTGCCTCCCTGTGATCTCTGCTCCCCTCGGAGGTTCTGTGCTCAGGCTTCCTCCCTGTGATCTCTGCTCCCCTCAGAGGCTCTGTGCTCAGGCTGCCTCCCTGTGATCTCTGCTCCCCTCAGAGGTTCTGTGCTCAGGCTGCCTCCCTGTGATCTCTGCTCACCCAACTCCATGTACCAATATTTCATGTATGCAACCACTAGGCTGAGATATCTGTTCTACATAATTTCTCATCTGTGAAACACATTGTGGTTCAGGGAAACCAGTCAATATTTCTGCTCTTTTCCAGCCAAACTCTCTAAGTTTAAGAAAACCTTGTCTTTAACTGGTTAATTTTATCCTGCTGGCGTCTGGAGAGGGAATCCTCCTCGTCTGGCATTCTGTTGTGGGGGACACCCCTGGGTGATGTAAGGGGAACCCCACCCACCCCATGCTGAGGGTCTTACATGGGGATGCCAGCAGTCTAGCTTATAACCACTGACACACCCAGCTCAGCCTATGGTCTCTCATCTGAGTTTTATAATTCCATCTTTGTGGCACTTCTGTGAATATGTGAAATTTACACTGTGTTCCCCAACAGAGCTGACCAGAATCACAGCTCTGTGATAAATATTTCCTATTGCTAAGCAACGCCATCCCATCAAGTCTGAATGCTGCCATTTATAGATATTATAACAGTTATTACAACATTATAGATTATAGCAGTATAATGCTTCCTGATTCAGAAAGTTCTTATTAGAACTATTGATTTGTTGATTATTTGTGGGATAAATAAGAACTGTGTTCTGTCAAAAAATTACCTAAACTTGGGAGTGTATTTTTTTTAACATACTGCGTTCATTCCTTAGTCACGGAATTATTGGCAGCTTTGGTACATTTTCTGCCAGTTAAATGGCTTCACATATTTCCAGCTGGCGTAACATTACAAATAGCTCCGAGTTTCCAGCCGTCTGGGGCCCAAAGATCTCATGTGGGTGGGTCTGTGAACCAGCCATGTTTTAGTACTTTTACCAGTGACTTCTGCAGTTCACAGAAAATGGTGACGTACCCAAAAGGCATCTCATATTGGGCCCCCCAGTCCAGAGCAATCTAGTTATTTTCCAAATGTTCTAGACCCCCTGTCACTCAGAGGCCCTTGGAATAATTCTAACTTCCCCCCGCCTCAACGGACCCATGGGTAAAAATATTCTCATACCATTGCGAATTCCCTTTTAAGCATCAATATTTTATTTATTCATACTTTTAATTCATCCACGTATTTCTTAGATACATATTTTGTTATTGTTCTAATTATTACTAATAATACTATTGTTGTTATCATTGATAATAATAATAATAATTAATAATAATAATAATTAATAATAATAATTAATAATAATAATAATTGTCCCAGTAGTACATTTCTAAATACAGTATAAGATAAACAGCGCAAGGGGAGTCGTGCGTGACCCGGGGAGGGGGTCCGGCCAGTGTCAAGTGACCAGCCCAGTTTATCCTGTACTGACATGGGGCTCGAGAACGAGAGGTCCGAAACGAGCGTCCTCATGGACCAACATGAATTCAGCCGGACCTTGGAGCCGATTTTGGCCGAGAAACAGAAAAACTGCACGGCGACTGCCGACCGGGATCCGCAGGAAATGAACGCGCACCTGAAGGTAACCGGACAAACAAAACAGGGTATACTCGTGGTAAATGTGCGTTTGAAGGTAAATTGGGTACACTCAAGGTAAATGCGCTTGAACATCAATCATTATGAAATCACCGCTTTGTCGTAGGCTGTGTAGTTTCACTTTTGATGAGAATGGAAGTGAATAGCTCCATAATTACCTGGCACTGCATATATTTACAGTACTGCTAATTTTTAAGCATATGACTGCTGCTCGTGTTTTTAAAACTACACTATTACATTTAGCTGAACCCAATAAATGATGCACTACTGCGCTTTGGTTCGCTGTTGAGGATATACTGCGCACATCTATATTTAGGACTATATTCATGTTTTTATTTGCTACGTGTCATGTATAGCATTGGTGGAGAAAGCAAACATAGTTTCGTTATACACGTGCAATTACTATAAAGATTTTCTATTCTATAATGCGTAAAATACCGCTATCAGCAGCAGCAGCGCAACAGCAGCAAACGTTGCTGACGCGCTCTGCGTTCAGGGTTAGTTGCTTTGTATTCGTCGTGCACCGTGTAAGTCCGATTCCGTTGGCAGATCAGCTTTGAGGACATCATCGGCGAGCCCACCGCCCTGCACAGCTTTGACTCGGTGTGGGTCTCCAGCAGCGCCCTCTTTGAGCTGCTTAAATACGCTTCGTACCGCCTGATCAGCGCGCTGCTCGCCGTCCTCCTGTCCTTCGCTGCGGGATCCCTCTTCGCCCTTCTGAGCTGCCTTCATATCTGGTATGGCACCTCCTGGCGAATTCAGTCCCTAATGCGCCACAGTACCGTGAAAAATTAAGTGGCCAGTGAATACGCCACTTGTGGAAGCTGCAGGACATAAAGAATAAACCTAACCTGCCTTTTAATTAAAGCAAGGCCGCAATTATAATATATACAGCCTTGATTTAAAGTAGGAGGCGGCTTACTGGTAATTAGCCGTAATGGGTCTGTGAAGTGTTTGGCGAAGTTAATGACTCTAATCATTCATACTGTATATGCTGTGGGATATTTTCTAGGATACTGATCCCAGTGGTGCAGGCGTGGTTTATGGCTCTGCCGACGGTCCAGACAGTCTGGAGAAGTTTGGTGGACACCTTTCTGGCTCCTGTGTTCAGAAGCATGGCCAGATGTCTGTCTACAATGGACATGAAAACTGCCAAACCCAACTGAGATACGGCAGAAGTGCAGGCAAAGTGAAACCTGCTCATGTCTGACTTAATATTTGTTTGTGACCAAACTGTTTGACAACATTCCATTACTTCATCAAAGAAAAGAGTTGAGATGGTTAGGACTGTGATTGTAAAGATAAAATGATGCAATAATAATTAGGTTCTGACTGTATTTCTGTGAAAAATAAATATTTGATAAACGGTGTGCCAATGTGCATATCTCCTTAACCAAACGCAAGTACTACGCCAGAAAATAGCCAGCGGAAGTTTTGTGACCGTCCCTGTCTTGTACTCTTCGTCAGGAATGCGTTGGTACGGTATATGACCAAAGTGACAAAACTCTAAAGTTTGCGGATACATTTGGATCACAGGTGTGACCTCAACAAGAAAATATTAACTTATTGAAGACGTGTTTTGTACTGAAGACAAAATACAGAGATATTTACAGAGCACCCATTCATTCTATAATTATTGATTATATTAAGTATTATACAAAACTATTTAACTCTGACCTGTATTTTCACCTTTCCCGTGAAATGAATGTAAAACTGTCTTTCTCGGTTTTTATGCAGTCAGTAGTTTTTAACTGAATTACATGCTATTTGTGTTATTCAGTTATTATTCAAGCTGGCATTAATATAATCAGCACTCTCGACTCTATAATCATTCTCCAGGCTGCTCTTCCATTATTAGCTATCGGTTCAGTGCACCAATATGATTTCTGCTTTTGACAATTATTTTACAACAAATTATGAGCACACTATTCAGATAAAGTCGAAATAAAAATAGGTGAAGATGACTAGACTGCTGTGCGGTGACTAATTTTGAACTGCATCAAGATTTGTGAAACACTGCAATTCAGAAGTTATGTCATGCAAACGTCTGTAAAAATGCTGTGTTCGGACAGTGAGTTTCCATTAAACTAAGGATCCTGTATGAAAACAGCCTGTGGGTGTGTTCTCGGTACTGATGCATGTACTGATCACTCATCTGTACCTGTTATGGGTCTGACCGTTTAACTAAACCCAAGTTTACTAATGAACTGGATGACTGTGTCAATAGCACAGTTATAGTTGAGAGACACCAGCAGCTACAGAGCATGCTTGAACTGTAAACTGTTTCCTTTGGGATTAATGACGTAGGCTCATCCATCCGTCCATCCATTCATCTATCTAATCTGTTTATAGGAAATGTTTTATTGCACGACATATGAAATGTTTTCCATACCTGAGTTGATGTTGAGTATCACGTGAGGCAGAGCTTCATGTCTGGTCAGTTAAACAAACCACTAAAAGATGCAGATTGGATTTTCATGGTCATGGCGGCGTGCTGTGGAGGAGACGACTGTGAGCAGAGAGGAAAGAAACGGGGATAAACCTGCAGTAGAGCGCATACTGGCAGGTGTAATACAAGGGCAAAACGCAATGCCAAATTAAGACAGGAATCCTGTCATTCGCTGATCTTACCCGGCTGTTTTTTCCCGGTTGACTGTCGCCTGATTATCCACAATTCCACGTTCACCCAAATAATCTAGACGGGTTGTAGCCATATCACTCATGACTTTACATTTAGCGGCAGCAGAGCTCAGTTTGCGGATGATCCCTTGCGCTTCGCGCAGGGGTGTGGCGCTGTCCCCCTCCATGCATTTAATAGCATTCCAAAGCCGGACGCGCTCCAGTCCCCCAGCAGCTGCGTCTTTACACTTTTCTTTTGAATAGTTCTTCAATTCGCCCTTCATCAAGGATCAGCGAAACATATATAGTGCAAACAACAAAGACATGGATAGCGACAGCATAAACGAGAAGGCCCTACAGGATGTGCACACGAAGGAGATAGACCTCGTAAATCGGGATCCCAAGCACCTAAATGATCATGTTGTAAAGGTATGTAGACGCATCTGACGCACAAGGCTTTTAAACTTTTTTTTTTTTTTTAAACTTTTAAAACTTAAAAAAACTAATTGAAAAATTTTTTATAATGAAACGGAACTCCTTAAGTCTAGGTTGTGGTAGTTTTAATTGTAATATCTACAATACAATATTGTAGTATTGTAATATTGTATTAATCTACAACACGGCTATATTGTATGGGAATGAAGTTAGCTTTGGCAGATCCTGTAAACACAGATGAAATTTGAAAGCAAGGTGTTCACACGCATCAATAAATCCCACGATCAGCATCTTAAATAAAGAAACCACTATATATTAAAGAAATAACGTTTAATGCATCCGAGCGATTAACGCTGCGTTTCACTGGGATTTAACCGTAAATCGCCAAAGCACGCATACCGCACCCCAGTAAAAAAGTCAGTATGACCGCTCGTTGAAGGGACAGCCAGAAAATACTGTATTTGCTGCGTGGGGTTCGTTAGAAAGACAGATGGAAAAAGTTACTGTTTGCTTGACATGATGTCACTGAAGTAGCCGCAAGTGGTAAACATAGAGATGTGGATGTGGAATGAGGGGTGACCTGTAATTATAACCCTGCGCAGGGTGCAGACCATCGTAACGCCGTGTGCAAAGCAGCAAGAACATTTCTGTCACCAGAGATACTAACGTCATGGCGGCTCCCTGGCTTTGCACAAACAGCTGCATGTGAATTAACCGTAGAATTCATGGTATTGAATCTGACAAATTCAGCCAAGGAAAATCATCTGTCGTGCCACCATATATTCAGTGACATGAAACATCATTTTATAAGTATGACTGTTTGACCATTAACATCTTGCAGTGGGAGGTACAGATAAATGGTCGCTGTTTTTGTGAAGTTCAGGATGGGGAAGGACAGTGTATTCAGAAGCAAAATGGCTGCATCTCATATCACGTCATTGGGCAATATTTGATTACATTTGATTATTTGATAAGTAACATTTGATTATTAGATAAGTAACATTTGATTATTAGATAAGTAACATTTGACTACCCACCAAGTATCACCAGCTTCAAACCATCGTGGTCATGCTGTCCATAGGTATACGATAAACTATGTTCTATCCTAATGTCAGCAGCGGAGACAGGTTGATGTGTTTGTCTGCCCGATCCAGTGGAGAGATGGTCCACATCATGGTCACACCTTCTAACAGCTGTGTGTGAACAACATGAAGCTGTCATCCATGTGAGCACCTCACAGTTTGCAGTGTCCATCACTGGATGGTGTCCTCGTCTCCATGACATTTTCTCCTCCTCCTCCAGGTGGACTTTGAGGACGTGATTGCCGAGCCCGCTGGCACCTACAGCTTCGATGGCGTGTGGAAGGCCAGCTTCACCACCTTCACTGTCACGAAGTACTGGTGCTATCGGCTGCTGACGGCATTGGTGGGCATCCCACTGGCCCTGGTCTGGGGAATCATCTTCGCCATCCTCGCCTTCCTGCACATCTGGGCTGTTGTTCCGTGTGTCAAGAGTTACTTGATCAATATCCAATGTATGAGCCGGGTCTACTCCATCTGGATCCACACCTACTGCGACCCCTTCTTCGAGGCCATTGGCAAGTGTTTCAGTGGCATCCACATGCGCCTCACCAAGGAAGTGTGAGGAGGACGCAGGCATGAGGAGCACCACACCTGCCAGAGAGAGCACTTGGTATTGCCCACAAGGACAGACAACTGGGAGGGAGGTGGGGTCTAGCGGTCACCTGCCCCTCTTTGCCAGTGGACTCATGGATGCTTTCTCTCTGCCTAAATTCATCAACATGGATAAAGAGCAAAACCCATGGCTTTTCTCTGCTGTCACTACGGGACTTAGGGTCTTCCAGGACCATCCAGGGCACTCTGGGATGTCCCAGGCTGTCCATCTAGCTTCCCACACACACTGGCATGTGCCCGCTGCTCCCTCATTGTGAGAATCTTTAGCCACTGCAGAGGACCCTGCTTGTGCGCTACATTCTACACCATAATGTCAAACTGGAAGCTCGTATCCTCGGCCTGGCTTGACCCATGTGTCCATTGCACTCCATGAATGTTACAGTACATTTGATACTGACTGCTTAGTGTAACATTGGCCCCGGACTGCTTTGTGTAGCTTACTCCATGGGCTGCCTAGCGTATCGCTAGCTCCAGACCTCACAGTATAGCATTAGCCCTAGACCATATAGTATAGCATTAGCCCTGGGCCATTTGGCATAGCTATACCCTAAACCAAGTAGCATAGCATTAGCTCGGGATCACTTAGCATAGCTTTAGCCCTAGAATCACCACAGATTCCTCCCCCCAGAGAAACCTTTGCAAGGTGGGAAACACGTGGCGTCCTTCCCATGATGGAAATGAGTTTCTGCTACTTCTTACTGAGTTTAATCCACCCTGTATATGAGCATTATTTAACATCTGTGAAAACCTGCAGCACTGACAGCTCTTTGTTAGAGAAAGCAACCTGGCATGTGCAGAACTTGTGACCTGGGGCTGCCTTATACTCTGTTTGACTGCTGTTCCTGTAGTTTGACCATGTTTAAAGTGATAAAAGTGATTATTTTAATACTGTGCTTTTACTGAGCATCACAGCTAGATACATTAAAAGCATAATGACATGCAGATTGTTCCACTTCTTTACTAGTGGCTTGTAAGTCAAATACGTTAAATATCTTTTAAAATTCTGTAATTGAACAACAATACACACTTGCATTGCACTGGATCAGCAGCATGGAAGGTGGCTGGATGCATGGCCTGGGTAACAATGCTGTTAAAATTTCATATGAATCTGTTTAAAAATGTCCCCCCATGTCTGATGACAGTAGCGATCGGAAACCGTCAGTTTCTGTATATGCTGGGTGTAGCTGATGCTGCCATCTTCTGGTGAGCTTTCAGAAATGCAACACAAACAATGTTTAAATCAAGCGCCAAAAAGGCAGGGTTTAGGTATAGAAACTAGTGACTGCCAAATGAAGTTTCATAAAACATTTGCTGTCTATTCTGAGTCCACTGCTCTCTGTTCAAAAAGGTCTCAGAGCAAACTAAGAGTCCCATTCAGTTGGCTCAAAAATACAGCAAATAGTTCATGAAGCTTCATTTGGTATCACTAATACAAACCATGTGGAATTAGACTGATAACCACAACAACTCGATTTGAAAAAGACAGCTTTATATGATGCACCTGATGAGAAGACTTCACACAAAACTCCTCAAAATATGATTCAGTTAAATCATCAGAATATTGTGTGTAAAGTGTTAATCACCTGGGAAATTCAGAGACTGAGTGGCCCAGAATTTTGTATGATTACCCACAAGTTCTTGCTGACATGCCCCCTCACAGCTCACAGTTAGAGACTCATCACGCCTCATCAATAAACAGGCTTATATCTCACAGTTAGAGACTCATCACGCCCCATCAATAAACAGGCTTATATCTCACAGCTAGAGACTCATCACGCCCCATCAATAAACAGGCTTATATCTCACAGCTAGAGACTCACCACGCCCCATCTATAAACAGGTCTACAGCTCAGTTAGAGACTCATCACGCCCCATCAGTAAACAGGTCTACAGCTCACAGTTAGAGACTCATCACACCCCATCAGTAAACAGGCCTACAGCTCACAGTTAGACTCATCACGCCCCATCAGTAAACAGGTCTACAGCTCACAGTTAGACTCACCACGCCCCATCTATAAACAGGTCTACAGCTCACAGTTAGAGACTCATCACGCCCCATCAGTAAACAGGCCTACAGCTCTCAGTTAGAGCCTCATCATGCTCATATAGTCCATCAGATAATTTTGTATTAATGTTTCAAGCAAGTCTGACAGCACTGTTTTAAGTAGTACTGCTTGTGGTTTTGTGGGATTACATGCTCTTTGAAAACTTAAATTGCTTTATAAATTTTACTCTGAAATTTAAAGTACAATATGTCTATGCCCTTCGTAGGACAAAACATCTGTGTCATTTGATCAAATCTGACAGAGAGAAATTGGATTTTTATAATATGTTGAACATTCTGCAGGGTAGCAGGTATGTGATAAGATTCACACCCCAGGGTAGTCGGGTGCGCTGATTCCATCTGACCCGTAATAATGTCGGTAATAACATCATCATATCTATATGTCCAGAGTTTACATTTTATTTCTATTCCTTATAAGCGACTTAAAATTATTAAATAAATGGGAATATTAATCCCAGGCAACAAAACGGATAGATTGACACTGGAAAGCCGCACTGTACTTTAAGCACGTCACCTTGCTTTGTCCAGCAGGTGGCAGCAAAGCCGCGTTTAGAAATACTGCATATTGCCAGTACTGAGGATTATTCTTTCGCCGGGCAGCGTTTTCTCTGGCATTCGTCAATGTACCCGTTCTTTCCTCCATCCATTGCGGTGAACTGGCGTCTGCACCTGTCCAGCTCCCGGAGATTCCTGGTATATGGTGTGTGGAAATGCAGTTGTGGCAGTTCGGTGGAAGACGTTCATAGTCGTAACAAGTTGCTTATCAGACACCTTATTCAAAGTGTGTTTTGAAACTCCTCTTATATCTTTAGTATTCCCAGAGCCCCTGGTTCTGCCTAGCGTGGGTGGAAGATGGAATCATCCACATTGCGTCATCTTCAGGACATACAGCAACTGAACCAAAATATACGAGAGACAGGCTGTAGAATGGATTTCAATGAACTGAAATATGCTACATGCCACACAGAGCTCAACAAAAGCACCACCATTGCTCTCCTTGTGGATGTATTTATATACTGTTTAGTACAAACAACAAGAGAAGTTATATCAGTTGCAACGTTATATTACTGGTATATTCTAGCTGCAGTTTGCCTTAATTTTGACGTTTGTTAACGAAGTTGAGATCATTTCTATAACAGAGGCAAACTTTTACGCAAACATAACAGCTCCAGCATTGCAGCCACAGAAAACTGCCGAAACACACAATCTCACGGCCAATAACAACCACGACATTATCATTGTAGCCTACTGGGAAAATTAATATGAAATTCCTGTCAGATATTCACCGTGCGATGTCTTCAGTAATTATCGACGCCTGCGATATGCAAAGAAGTACTTCATCGCACCATTAACCGTCGCAAAATAAAGTGATCCGTTTTGCACTGTACTTCCAGTGCCGGTCATATATTTAGCGGTGGGATGATTAACCACAGAGATCGCGGTTTTACATACTGAATTCCAGTGTGGACTCGACACTTCCTCACACACTACAGCAGTGCATGTGACACTAACAGGATGGTGCCACTTTCGCCCTTTTCCCCGTCTTTGTTGTCGGTGGGCTGTTAACGGGCTTCTGCGGTGACTCACACGACGGCAAATCCGGTCCATCTCACCTGCGGCTGCGGCCGCCAGAGGCAGAAGAAGCCGCGTCTCGTTGCGAGCGGAGGAGGTGGTGGTCTGCGGTAGGAATCGAGTCCCAGTGGCGCTGCTGGTCCCACTCCGGGCGGAGAGACTCTGATTTGCGGGTTTGGACCCCATGCTGGACGTTTCTCGATGTTTATTTGGACCGTCCGATGAACCAGCAGCAATAATGATCTGATTCAAGGCTACAAGTCCCTGGTAAGCGCATTTATTACTCAACACCATTCACCTCCTATATCCCATTACTATAATTTAGTTTAAACACCGCAATATTATAAAAACGTGACTAAACGCAAATCGATCAGTGTAATTGTGTTCAAAACAGTTTTTTATTGCAAAAAACGGGACTTGCGTTTATGCCTCTCAGATATTGAGAATCATTTTATAAAATAAACGCACTAGGTGTTTCGGCTCCTTTTATAAAAGCGGAGGGGGACTTTCGGCTCCCCCATGTGCTTTTCAAAATGACGGTGATTATCATGTAATATCGTCAGTTTCGCTGGTTTTTCACCGCAGTCTATTTCAAGAAGATGAAGCGGCTTGTTGTAAAATCAGGTACATTTCTTATGTTATGAACACACTTCACAGGCAGTGCGTATAGAGGTAAAACAGTATTTACCTGAACACACTTCACATGTAGTGCGTCTAGAGATAAAACAGTATT
>JAODJX010000065.1:31338351-31355171 GCA_026776945.1 Isichthys henryi
ACACACACAGCCACACACTGAGGCACCGACACGCTCACACAGCCCTGGCAGACACACACAGCCACACACTGAGGCACTGACACGCTCACACAGCCCTGGCAGACACACACAGCCACACACTGAGGCACCGAAACGCTCACACAGCCTGGGCAGACACACACAGCCACACATTATCACACTCATACACCCACACTGTAACACACCTATATCAGCATACTCACATACCAGCACACTTACATTCCCCTATTCTCACACATTCACGCACCCATACTCTCACTCCCAGCCGCCCACTCATGCACCTGCACCAACACACTCACACACCCACACCCCCCCACAAACACACGTGCACTCTCACACACCAAGACCCATACTATCTGGTATCTTCTATGCCCATCTGTCTTGAGACCCCTCACCATTGGCCACCTCTACCCATCTCCACAGAACCCCACAGTGAAGGACCTCATGGGCTTCGGGCTCCAGGTCGCCAGTGGCATGGAATACCTCGCCAGCAAGAAGTTTGTCCACCGAGACCTGGCAGCTAGGAACTGCATGTGAGCAGAACTCCCAGCATGTCCAGTACTGGGTATCCTGTTTGCATCCTGCCTGTGGCAGATTTCATAGATAGATAGATAGATAGATAGATAGATAGACAGACAGACAGACAGACAGACAGACAGATAGATAGATAGATAGATAGATAGATAGATTTGCGTTTGCAGTGCATTTAAGCTGCTACCTTTGCTCTCTTGTGCTAACCAATCTCACATAAAATGATGGGTTCTTCAGTGTATGCTGTGGATGACGGCTTGGCTCAACTCCAAGTGGCATGGACCTTCTTCCCCTCGCAGGCTGGATGAGAGCTACACAGTGAAGGTGGCCGACTTTGGCCTCGCTCGGGATGTCTACGAGAAGGAGTACTACAGCGTGCACAACAAAAGTGGCGTCAAGCTGCCGGTCAAATGGATGGCATTGGAGAGCCTGCAAACACACAAGTTCACCTCCAAGTCAGACGTGGTGAGGAAATGGCCATCTGAGACCATCTGAGCCTCTAGCTGCCTGCCAGCGTGTATGTGTGTGTTTGTGTGAGAGACACCTCTGGCTAGACTGAAGCACTCCGCACTATGAGAGACCATCTGACTTCAGCCCCTTTTCCACACAGTGGTCATTCGGCGTGTTGCTATGGGAGTTGATGACTCGAGGAGCTCCACCCTACTCAGATATCAGCTCTTTCGACATCACCGTGTTCCTGCTACAGGGGCGGCGGCTGCTGCAGCCCGAGTTCTGCCCTGACATGCTGTGAGTACCATAGGACTACACACATGCATGGTCACACACACGCACACTGTCCCACTGTGAGTACCGTAGAGCTACACATTCACACGGTCACACACACACGCACACACACACATGCACACACATGATCACACTGTGAGTACCACAAAATCATACACATGCATGGTCACACACACGCACACTATCACACTGTGAGCACTGCAGAAGCACACACATGCATGATAACACACATGTACACCATCACACTGTAAGTACCGCAGTACCACACACATGCATGATAACACACATGCACACCATCACACTGTGAGTATTGCAGAATCATACGCATCCATGCCCACACACATGTACACCACTACACTGTGAGTACCACAGAACCGCACACATGCATGATAACACACGTACACCACTACACTGTGAGTACCACAGAACCGCACACATGCATGATAACACACACACTCACACAAACACAGTGAGCTTTTAAAAACGTGACGGGCAGACATATGCCCCGGACCTTGGCGCCTCCCTCAAGATGGCATCCAATCCCTCACAGCTATAACCTGATGATGGAGTGCTGGCACCCGAAACCGGAGCGGAGGCCCCCCTTCTCCGAGCTGGCGTCCCGCATTGCCACCATCTTCTCCAGCTTCAGCGGCGAGCACTACATCACGCTGAACACCACGTATGTCAACATCGACAAGGTCACACCCTACCCCTCTCTGATCTCCTCTCAAGGCAACCTGGACAGGCTGTGCTGCACCTGAGTGACGCGAGTGGGGCCTCTCTCAGCCTGAGTGTGGCATGCTGCAGCACCACGCGGCCTGCATATCTGCAGCTGAGTGACGCGAGTGGGGCCCCTCTCAGCCTGAGTGCGGCATGGTGCAGCATCACGCGGCCTGCATATCTGCAGCTGAGCGACACGAGTGTGGCATGGCATGGCACTCATCACCACGGAGCCAGTAACTACTTCGGGGTGAGCTGCTCCCCTGTCCTGGACTTTTGGGGGACCATCGTAACGGGTATGGGGATGGGAGGGGCTGAAATGTAACCTCTTTGTGTGGTCTGCAGTCACCGTGTACTGTCTGCTGAGTATTGCTAGCTGTGTGACTCGTTATGCATGCATTTCCAGTCCACTGTACTGATGCAAGTCTCACAGCACTTCTGGTTTCTGTACAGACTGTAGTATATATGAAACTGGAATCCCTGGAAAAAGAGCATATTTCTAGGTTTGCCTGCAGTACACTGGTCAGTTTGTAATTATTTTGATGTTCTGTAAATACCATGTGAGACAGTATTGAGGAATTTACGTTTTTTTTTGGTGAAAATATATCTATTCTCTCGCTTGTTTTTTATACTGTTTGTATAAGCTGCTTATAGAGTAGCTGTGAGACCATCATTCTTTGAATATTTCAATGAACTGAATGTGCTGTACTTTTATGAGATAAATTAGAGAGAAATGCCAGGGATTTGTCTGATTTCCTAGTTTGTATATTGTGAAATGGTATGAATGTGTATACAGCTGGAAGGACAGCTACTGTACTGTTAACTCAAGTGCCACTCTTTTGAAATGTGTCTTTTTGGAAATCTGTTCATTGGCTTATTCCCTATACTTGGGACATTGATGTTGAGTATTTGTATTGAGAACTGTCTCCTCCTTTGGGATGATCTGTGATCGATGGTACTATCTTATACGCTCTCTATGGTTTACTGTAATAGAGCTTCTTTGTAATAATTGCCCTTTTCTACTTGTCTTTTCTGTGGTGTTTTGTGATATAAAGGGGTACCCAGGTTAATATTACCTGACGATCCACAGGTCTGTGTGCATGTGTGAGGGTGCTGGTCAAAGGAAACAGACCTTAACATTTCACATCCATCATTAACATTTGTTTCTTTTGCTTAATGCTTTTGTGCACACTGACTTATCTCCCTGTCCGTTTGCACATCTCCATCATTGCTGTTGCTGCTTGACCTTTAACAGTCGAGTGTCTTGATGTCAAGGTCAGTTGTTGTGGTGATCTATAGCTCCTGTCTGTGACAGTTTAACAGGGGTGTGCTGAGAGGCTGTGCAGGCTTTGTGCTGCTCTGCTGCCCACCCTGATCACTCTCATCAGTAACAAACTCCTTTATGTTGTAGGCAGAAGGACGCAGCTCTGTGCCCGACCAGAATATTAAGGCTGACCGGGGCTCTCCACATGTGCATCCAGAATGCAATTTCTATTCCTAATGAGCTTTTCAATTCTGTAATACACTGTACATGACATTTGACTTTTCAGTTTGAATCACTGTGTCAATGTAATGTGATTCTCTTTCACATAGACAGTATGTTGGATTTGGTGAAAAGAAAAAGTGAAGCACGCAGAATGACCCTGTTCAGAGGTGGGTCATGTGTTCCTGTAATGTTAAGCTAATTCCCACCTGCTTAAACTGCACATCTGAAAAACTGACAACATACCCAGTAATTTACAGTTTCCTAGCATTGGCCCCTTTACTTTCAGGACTTCACAGCTTTTCTCTTCAGCATTATCAAGCTGAACAGCTGTTTGTCTCTGTGGGGCCTGAGCGTGTGAAGCTGGGCAGCCGAGGCACGCCAATCCCTGCCCAGGAGGGGTGGGGGAGATGTCAAAGGAGAAAAAAGAGGAGTATTGCTACAGAGCTGAGAGAGCCAGTGGGGGGGCACTCCTGCGGCTGTAATTCCATCACTCCTTCACACAATGCTCTGTGTCAGGCTGGGGCGTGGGGGCACTCACACTATTCCGTGCAGCTCTGTAAAGCTGGGGCATGGGGGCAATCGCACAATTCCGTGCAGCTCTGTGAAGCTGGGGCGTGGGGGCAATCGCACTATTCCGTGCAGCTCTGTGTCAGGCTGGGGCGTGGGGGCAATCGCACTATTCC
Source organism: Isichthys henryi (assembly GCA_026776945.1). Classification (NCBI taxonomy): domain Eukaryota; kingdom Metazoa; phylum Chordata; class Actinopteri; order Osteoglossiformes; family Mormyridae; genus Isichthys; species Isichthys henryi. The sequence goes on from JAODJX010000065.1 coordinate 31,342,534, forward strand.
ATGCAGCTCTGTCACGCTGAGGCGTGGGGGCAATCATACCATGCTGTGCAGCTCTGTGAAGCTGGGGCGTGGGGGCAATCATACCATGCTGTGCAGCTCTGTCACACTGGGGTATGAGGGTGATCACACAATGCCTCGTGGCGGCTCTGTCATGCTGGGCTGCATGGCAGCCCTGTCCCCCCAGAATGTGGGAGAGATCATGTGACGCTGCAGAGCAGCTCTGTCATGCTGGGGTGTGGGAGACATCATGGGAGCATGGAAGAGATCACATGACACTTGTGCCTGGGGGTGATTCAAAGCCGCTCCAAGCTCAGGCACATGTGCAGTGTAAATGCCCCCCATGCCCTTTGAACAGCTGCCTATGTAACATCCCAATATTTAAGAGCGTAGAGATATCATGAAGATGTGTGAGAAAGACCCTCTTTTATCAGTTTATTGAGATATAACTCCTTTCAATCCTTCCTTGAACTGACACAAAGGATAACTAGCTATTTTTTTAGGTTTTGATCAGCTTACAGTCAGTTCTAGTCTTTTATACTGAGAACTATGGGAATCTGAGAATTGATACTTTGGAGTCAAATTAAAGGTGACTGTAAAGTGTGTTACTGTAGCTGCATGTTTTTGCCAGAGTATGCATGCATGCTAGTTTAACAGAAAGAACTGAATCACTCTTTAATTAACAGTATTAATGTGTTTCTTCAGCGAATCTCATCCTATTGTCAGTAAGAAAGGGTTTGGGAGTGGAAGTAGGGTGAGTTACTAGTATAAAGTCTAGTTAATATATTAGCTTATTCTTGCGTTATTTCAAACCCTAGTGTTACAATATTAGATGTTTGTGCCACCTAGTGGCCAGAATATGAAACGACAGGGAGGAGGTCTGAATGATCACACTACACCGTAATTTTTTGTTTGTTTTGAAATTTAACAGTACTGAATGTACAGGGGCACCCTGCTAGTAACTTGTAAAACTACAATATAGAATATATTTTATTCTCACTGTGCAAGTACAATCATCATATACACGCCTCAATAAAAACTATCCAAGCTAAAAGAAAAATTTAAGTAAGAAATCCAAGTTACGCCGATGATAACCGTAGATAATGTATGGTTTACTAATTTATTACTAATCGAGCTATTATACTCTTTTCCTAGATTCCCAAATTCCATCAGCAGCACAAAATCAAGGTACTGCATCCGAGAAAATAACATAGATAGATAGGTAGTTTTTTCCTATAATGGATAGGCTTATAAAGGATAAAAAAACTGTAATGTATGCTTGTTTAAACATAGAGTGGATACGATGAAACGTACGAAATCTTCTATACAGTTCCCATACAATCGAATAATTCCCTCATAAAAGCCGCGCATTGATTTTATCCTCCTGATTGCGCGCACTGTAGTCCAATTGGTTAACGCAAGAACGGTGGACGCGGGGTCCAATCAAAATCGCGCGTCCGCAATGCATAAAGAATTTACGTGCGCGCAGAGCCGTCTACCCAGCTTTGCGTGTGCCGAGCGAGCACGCGCTGACGTCACTAGAGCTGGGGCGAGCCGCTTATGCCGGAAGGGAAAGATGGCGGATCCTGAGGAGCATATATCCGACGAAGAGAAGGTAGGACGCGGTCTGTCATTTTACCGCACCGCGACGCTGACGGCGAAGAAAGCGTGTTCAGGACAGTGGTTGTCGTGTGGAGTATTACGTGCTGAATCCACCGCAGAAGGTTCTGAAGAAAGCAGACGGCTGGGCTTGCTGTTATTTTTAGCTCCGCAGTCTCTACCCAACTTCCGTCTGTCAGCCGGGGCTCCGTGCGACTGTCTTACACAACCCTAACCCGGCTCGGCATGTTTCGCTCGGCTCTGCTGTGTTTCGCTCTTTCCGGTTCGGCAAAGCCCAGCCCGGTTTCGTCCCACTTGGCTTCTCTCTATCCATGTACGGCCTTATGGCAGAAATAGGAGCCGCGCCGCGGTGACGGGCATCGCCCCCTTCCGGCCGGGGGTTTCGGGGGCACTAGGTCTGCAGGGGGGTTTAGAGCGGCCCGGGGAGTCGCCTCACCCTGGGGTAGTGCAGACACCTGGCCAGTTTTACCGCCCATCGGCAGATGAGTTTGACGCTCTCTCTTCCGGGTGTTAACTTGAGAACCGAGCTGTCATGCACTAAGGTAATTTCTCTGAAACTCTTCGTGCAGCTGAGGATCATCTCCTTTCCTGTCCCTGTGCAGCACCACAAAGCCGGTCTTTCTGTCAGGCTACGGGCTGCTTCCTGGCTGCAGGCTCAGGTCCCACACACTGACAGTGACTGGCAGTCTAAAAGGAGCAATGACTAATCAGGGTGCATCGTTAAACAGCATTAAATGCTGCAAAACACAATGACAATATTTGAAAATGTCTAATGGATTATGTTATTGGTCAGATGCTGCCTTGTCATACAGAGCTTGTGGCAAACCTGTGTTAATGGTGCATGTTTTCCTGTATGGAAAATACTTTTGCATATTAAAAACGTGTGCCAGTAATACGCACATGAACTTGCATGACTAAATTAGGTCACGTAAAGGCACGGCTCTGTCATTGGATCTAATCTCTCACGTTGACTTGGATTCTTTTTGACTGTGGTATTTTAGGTGTATCCTGCTTCATAAATGATTGGAATTTCTGCAGTTTCATGTGGCCTTCATAAGTGGCCATGCTATTTGATTTAAATCATGTCAGATGTGTATCTGACAAACTAGAAGAATGGACTGTCAGCCTGGCATTTACCTGCCTTAAGTTATTCACAGGGGAGTCCTTGTCTCAAGCCGAAACACTTGCCTTTAAGTGCATTGTGTGTATAAGGGCTCCTTGCCCAAATGAATCAAAGCAACTTCCCAAGCCAAGCAAGCACCCACCCAGCCCTTGGCCAGTCTCATCACGAGACAGCCGCTGGTGTGTTATGCTGACCCAGTTCTCGCTGAAGCACCTGACAAGCAATGCAAATGCTGTACTGGGTGTGGTGTAATTTTGGAATTGAATGCAGCTGTGCAGCAAGTGTGTAAACTTGCAGCTGGATGGCTGTGCATGATGATGCTTCTTAGTTTCTTAGCTGCTGGTTGCTTGCTGCATAATATCTCGAGTCCTTGTGATAACACTTAACTGGTCTACACTCCTGTGGGATGTGTTTTAACTCGTGGATGTGGTAAAGAACCAGTTAGCATTTTGTTACAGTGAGTGAGGTGGTATGTCAGCTGGAAGGCACATTAACTGGGGATTTAATGTCATTTAAGTGGAATGGCAGGAATATGTTTTGTAAACCATGCTGTGATGAACTGATCAGAGATCAGAAGCACCGTGTCTCTCCTGTCTGGAAGGGGATCCCAAAAGTGTTCTGAGCTGAATAAGCGTTATTCCCTGAAGTATACAAAATCTGTTTAAGAGTGGGGGGAATCAGTTGTTGCAAATTGTCATATTTTGAGGTGGTAGTTTTTCTGTTGTCACAAATCAATTTTAAGATATTTAGGTTGCTGTAATTACGTTTGGCATGCTTGCTACTTCTAGGGATGCACCAGTATCGGGTCTGACACCATCCTTGTGTACTTGTCCTCGTAACCATGTGTCAGTGCCTTTAACCAGGGATTGAAATAACTTGTACGTATTCACCTTTAAATGCGATATGTGCAGAAATCAATTGTTAGAGTGAGTGCATACATATGCATTCACACCGTTACAGCAATCAGTTTCCGCATGTATCATTTTTAAAGGTGAATGCGTACTTGCGTACAAGATATGTCAATCCCTGCTTATAACCGATAGCACCTAATCACAAATCAGTAATGTCATTAATGTTGTAATGACTCTCTAAATTCAAGGTTTGGTTCAAGCCTCTTTTTTTTTTTTTTGAGCCATGGTTCGGATAATACTTCATATAACCCTAAACAGAAGACAACTAAAGAACATGTTAGATTACATGGTTATTAACATGAAGTTAAACAAAAATAAAGTAAAATACTATACTCTAATGGATGACCAAAGTATTCTGTCAACGCTGACTGGAATATGCTCAGATGATCTGCAATCCCAGGGTTATCCATTTTAATCGAATGAAACTAGCCTAGCCCTTGCCACAGATGTGATCTTAGTCTTGATTAGACCAAAATAATCACGTGACTCTCACAGTTGTGACGGTAAAATAGGTGTAATTAGGGCTGTCATGATCATGAAATGAAATTAGACGACTGATTGGATGAAGAGTCCTCACACCTGGGTTTGAGCACCTGACCTATTTGATTTATAACTTTCCCTAACTTTAAATAGAATAATTTAGTGATTTACATGTTGTTTATAGTGTTGCAAAATTCATTTCACAATAAACATTAGTAATGTAACAGAGAACTCAGCAGGCTGCATCTTGGGTTGAGGGTTGGGGTTGTGGAAATCGCGGTTCCGTGTTCCAAAATCGAAACACGATCATGAATGTTTGTGCCGTGGTTTCGATCTCTGTTTCAGAACCGCTCCACCACTAGATATCATTAACAATTGAAATAATCTGGAATAATATCTGCGGAGTGGAAATACTGCAAAGCATAGCAGGGTGCAAACTGTGCTCTACTAAACTATCAACAGGAGGTGCGAACTTAGGCTTGTGCGACACTAGTAATGTAAGTAAACACCTAAAAACGAAGCATAAGGAGAATAACAATATTGCCACCAACAGCAACACTAGTGCTGATAGAAAAGGTCAAACGATGAACCTCGCTCAGTGAAAATATCAGAAGCTCTTACCCAGTATTGATCAAACATAATGACCGAATGGTGGCATGCGGAGAGCCTGATTCTTTGAGGCAGCACGTGGTTTAAAGATTGTGAAGCACTGCTTTAGAGGTTTTACAGTGACGTTTTTAAATCATAATTAACCTGCCGATCCATCGTATTCCACAGAGACTAAAAGACGATCAGCGCCGCTATGATCAGCCCTCCCCTCAGCTAGCGCGACGCTGCCTGTAGCCGTGTGGTGTTTTTTTGCGTACCTGCCTGCCACGTGCTTGTGGTGTCGCATTCCTGGGAACGTCTTCATGACCATTTATGGTGCTGAGCTCCTGCAATGGCAAACCGGCAGCTGTGATGTTGGTTTCACTTCTGGCTGCAGTAGCAGGAAGTCTCACAGCACGCTGAGCTTGTTGAAGTGTAGCAGGGAAGGTCTTCCTCGTTGTCAGCCGCCCTTTTTGGTCGTGCCTCGTACTCTTTCTTGCCCAGAAACTAACCCCCTCCCCCATCTCACTGCAGGTGCGCATAGCCGCAAACTTCGTCATCCACGCCCCTCCGGGAGAATTCAATGAAGTTTTCAATGGTGAGTTTCAAGCATGAAACCATAGTAATACCAAAGCATAGTTCATGGGAGAGCAGGCTCTGCCCTGTCTGTCGTCGCCAGTCCTTGGGGGGGGTTAATCTCTGTCACCCTTGGGGTGCCTACGGGGGAGCTCTCCCGAGTGTGTGGCGACTGAAGCCAAACCCAGGTTCATTTAGCTGAAGCCAAGCCAGCCAGCTACCGAGTAAGTGCTGATGCTGGTTCTGTCTCCATGGCCACCTTGTCTGGTTCTGCATTGTACTACTACAGTTTAGGGAAAATGCTGTAATTTTTTTCTTTATTTTAGTTCCGGTGAGAGAGGGAATTAGAGACCCAGTTTGTCTCCTCACAGCTCTGCGAAAGAAGTCTGATTATTAAGCTGGCACTTTTTCTTAAAAAATGTATAAAACTGGGAGAATGACAGCATCCCCTGAAAATAACTGTTGTCTTGCTCTTCTTTTGGTAAATTTTCCTGTCCTAATAGCAGGAATGCTTACTGTGGTTTTAAAGGGTGTTTTCTTCCCTAAGTATTCGTGTCTTTGTCACTGAAGCCCAGAGGGAGAGGGTTTAGTGTGGGTTGCTGGATTTATCTTCTCGTGGGAAGTGTTGTCCCCAACACCCTCCCCCCTGGAGGGCGTCCTCACCCTAAAGCACCATTCCGCCATCCTCTTGCTGGCTTGGTACAGTCCCGGGTCCTGCATGTGTGCCGGCTATCACTGAGCTGCTTGACCTGTTGTGAATTGGATTTTCTGTCTTGCAGATGTGCGACTGCTGCTTAATAATGACAATCTGCTCAGGGAAGGCGCAGCACAGTACGTCTCTCTTTACTCTGGAGGTTCTCCTTGAATATCGGCTGTGCAGATCATAAAGTTCCCTTTAATCACAACGGCACTCATTGTCTTTTGCATTTCAGTGCATTTGCACAATACAACCTGGATCAGTTTACGCCAGTGAAAATCGAAGGCTTTGATGAGCAGGTGAGGCATGAAAATGCGCCTTTAAATACTTTCATAAATGGTGAGGATCAGACTAGACTTGATTATTGTGATCTATGTTGCTTGCAGAAGTTAAGGGGTAGTCTTTAGTTGGCTAATGAGTAATGGGCAGGCAAGTTAGAAGGTTGAGAGGATACCTTTGGGAGGACACTGAGGTCTCTGACCTTACTGCATGCAGTATGTTGCTGTTTCTTTGGTCATCATCTTCTCCCTCAGGTCTTAATCACAGAGCATGGAGACCTGGGCAACGGCCGCGTTCTGGACCCCAAGAACAAGATCTCCTTCAAGTTCGACCACCTGAGGAAAGAGGCAAGTGACCCGCGACCCCATGACGCAGACAGCGGCATGGAAAGCTGGAGGAGCGCCGTGGACACTGCCGTGCGAGCCTACGTCAAAGAGCACTATCCCTACGGTGTCTGCGCGGTAAGTATCACGCGCGTCGCCCCGGGTGGCGTCTGCGCTGTACAGTGCCTCACAAATGTGATTTAGTCAGGAAGGTCCTCATTAAGCCAAAAGCTGAGTTTCTGCCATCTATGAAACATCTGCTTCTTTGCATGGTTGTTTTAGGGGCACGGCATTTACTGTCTACTTTTGGTCGCTTGTCCATAGATTGAAGTTCAATTTTAAAATGTTTTATAGATTTATGGGAAGACTATCGATGGACATCAAACCATCATCGTGTGCATAGAGTGCCATCAGTTTCAACCAAAAAACTTCTGGTATGTGCTTTTCTTACTCCCTCACGCTCTCTGGATGCCTGAGTAGATGGCCATAATCCAGCCTGATTGTCTTTGATGGTGACAGATTGCATAAGGTGGGCTAAAGTCATACATCTCACCATCAGGTAAAACTGCTGACCATCACATGATTTTGTCCATGAACTGTGCCTCTATTCATGTGTAGGAATGGACGCTGGAGGTCGGAATGGAAGTTCACTATCACCCCGTCCTCTACTCAAGTTGTGGGGATCATGAAGATCCAGGTACTGGCATGTTCTGTTTCACTGGGGGGTAGTGTCAATTGGGGTGCATACTGGAGCTTGCTGTAGCTTCCTGGCTCTGATGAAATGTTCATGAAACATTTTTTTTTTTTATTTATTTAAATGAAATAGTTTCTGACTGAAGGTTGAATGCAGTGTTAGCAGAGAATGGTGTTCAGAGGGGGAATGGATGGTGCACTGGATGAGGTGATGTGGAAGAAGTAGGATGAGCAGCTGTCTGTGATCTGCAGGTTCACTACTATGAAGATGGCAATGTGCAGTTGGTGAGCCACAAGGAAGTTCAGGAGGCCATGAATCTTTCGGTGAGTGGGTCTTAAGCTGTAATCCCTCTTTAAAGGGATTCTTTCCTATTTTCAAATTTTATGTTATAATTTCTGTGTTCTTTTGAATACATAACATAGCTGCAGGGTGGGACATAGGACAAACTGCGGTGAAATATAAGACGAGACGTGCAGGACCAATTGGGGTGCAGTATTAGAATGAGTGCTATATAATTACCTAACTCTAGGATATTGTCCAGCTTAGTTCATGGGCAGATTTTTCAGTTTTGGATCAATGCTCCAGACCAGACTAGGTCATTTCCTCTTAAATCCACTTCTAGGTACTAACAACAAACTGGGCTCTTTAGCACTCATTAAAAAAACACTCATTAGTGTTTTTTACTCCCAAATAACCTCATGAGGAGGGCTTGGGGTGTATTGTGCATTACCCCAGTACACAGACTGTCTGGGTCATCAGGAAGATGTATAATGTCACTGGGCTCTAGGCCTCACATGTGAAGTTTGCATTGGCAGCTGATTGTCTCTTGGTGGAACTTCCAGAATTTCTTTTCTATTTTATGAGCCTTTGAAAGTGGTGACAGTTATTCGTCCCTGTAATTCGTACAATAACAGTGGTACAGTACGTTATATACACAGAAAAACATGAATCTGTCTTGGTTAACAGCACTCAGACTGAAGTTTATGCTGTTCATATATAGAATGAGACTCAGACCGCAAAGGAATTCATCAAGATCATGGAAGCAGCAGAGAATGACTACCAGGTACGATTGTAACAACCTGCAGTTGTGTTGGTATTATGATGGATACACTGCTGTTCCTGTCCAAGCTGCAGGTTGCTAAGGCTTTGTCCTGGTTTGCTTCAGACTGCCATTAACGAGAATTACCAGACCATGTCGGACACGACCTTCAAAGCCCTGCGCCGACAGCTTCCTGTGACGCGCACCAAGATCGACTGGAACAAGATTCTGAGCTACAAGATTGGCAAAGAGATGCAGAATGCTTAGGAGCAGCATTGCTTGTGTGACATTACCAATAAAAGCTGTGGTCTCACATGAAACATCTATTACACACCAAAAGTCACTTTCTATTATGAAATTAATTTGCCACTCCTCCAGTCACATCATACTCCACAGGAAATAATGCTTTTTTTCTTTTGTGTGTTCAATCGGGAAATTTTATGTGCATCATACCTTGAGGCACAAGTCCTGGGGGGGTGAGACCACACTTTTTATTAATCAATCACGAGAACTTCTAAGCCCAGAGAAATAAAGATTATTTTAACGAACCTGCGTCTTGTGTAGTGTAGGGTTAAGGCGACGCGTGTACCCAGCCGCTCATCTCTCCACAACTGCACTCTCGCACCCTTCCCGTTCCTCTGCCCTGTGGCATCAGTGAACCGCACCCGTGACCTCCCAGTCCTGGCACAGCACAGGTTGGCACTGTGACGTGGCACATGATCATGCTAGCAGCCTTGGGGAATAAACGTCAGGGCAAGCTTGGTAATTAAGTGGTAAATAAAAGCCAGAGCTTTACAATGTGCAGATGTTCAACAATTTATAGAAAGAGTTGTATTGCAGAACCATAAGTTTTTGTTTTCAAAACACATTACTGTATTAAAAAGGCACACTGTAATATATGACCTGTATGAAAGTTCTCTGACGGTTTGGTTTCCTCTAATTTGAGCTGTAATACAATCACAGTTATGTTGCATTAAATGACAGATTTTCTATTTCAGTTGTAAATGACTATATTTCCAAAGGTGTGTCTTCAATGCGTCAAACCGTTGCTTCATGGTGACTGCAGAATCATCATAAAGATCATATTGACGGTGCTGTATAATCCAAACCTGGGAGTGTGACTGTAGGATTATACTTTTGGATGCCCTGGAAGTTTAGGGGCGATTGGACTTCACCAGTTGGTGAAGTCCAACCTTCCTGTCTCAGGTCCTATCTGATACATTTTCACACCTTTGCATTAGTATATTGGTGTGGTTAATCGTAAATCCACATATCAGGGTGATTTGCCTTGTTTTTTTTTTTTAATGCTCAACAAATGGAAAATTTAAATTGCATGTTCTCATTGTACCTTCCACCTGTTTGCTCTGTCCGTCATTTTGTCAGTTGGCTTTGTTCTGTATCTCTCAGCTGTCATCCTTGATTGTATTGCTCTGAAGTTGATCTAAGGCCGGACATGATTCCTATCCAGATTCGTCACGACTCCGTCTCGGATCTGTTTATTCCCGGCACCGTTTGTGCTTTTTCATTTCCAGTGAATCACAGTGATTCATTCGACTGGAGAATGTAACTGTTCTCCAGAAATGTGACCCAGTCATGCTTAGGCCCGTCAAAACCCATCATGGCTTTATAGAGCTGCCCTAGAGAAGTATGTATAGCCTCAATGCCCTGGAGTTCCTGGCTGGAAAGTTTCATTATGCTCTGGTGTTTCTAGTAAGCTTTGCCGTGACATTGCTATCTCTAAAAGATGAGGATTCTGCTGAGATTGTCATTGAAATATTAGTATGCAGGTAAACACAGTCGCTTCATCAGAACCTGACAATAGGCTGACTGTGGTGAGCTGGCGTGGCATCCTCATTGGACCGGGACGGAGCAGCACCAGCCACACGCAGTGCAGCGACCTGAGAAGTGCCACAGTAATGGGCCCTGTCCATGTCCTGTGAAGTCGGCAGTCCTGCCACCTGGATCTCTGTCTCCCCGGACAGTGTGTGGACTTTGCTCTGTAGAGCTCTGGAGGAACCCCGAGGTGGAAATGAAACTGAAGGCTGGCCATGTGTGATGGAGGTACCCAGGGACAATGCTGGTGCCAGTGCAATCAGCACACCCTGGGGTGCAATTGGGCCCAGTTTGGCTTGTGCTTTTAGGGTGGAGCAGAGCGGGGCCCCTATTTAGCTGCTGTAGGCAAAGGTAACCTGAGCCTTAAGGACTGTCAGCAGAGGCAAGCCCAGCAGGAAGCTGGCAGACCTGCAGAACGTCGGAGTGACAAACCTGATCTATGGAGAGCCGCTGTGAGTGCAGGTTTTTGGGGTGACCTCTTTAATCAGCCAATAACAGTGGGTCCCCATGACTGGAGTTGAGAACCACTGATTTATTATTGGCTGATTGAGAGGTCATCCCAATAACCCTCACCCACACCGGCCCTCCGTGGATCAGGTTCACCACCCCTGGTTCAGAGCAATGCTGGGTTTAATGACCTACAAATTAAATTACCACAGTTCATGCTCATTCCTTCCCAGAGTCCTGGGCTACATATCACACTTCATGTTCTGACCACCACTTTGCATATGCTGATGACATTTCCTGTTGGATCTGACCACCACGTGATACATATTGATGGCACTTGATGTAGGATATGACCACCATGTGGCACATGTTGATGAAAGTATGTCGTGCTCAGCATGTGAGTTGTTGACCACATGCCGCTGCCCCTGTTTTCACACACAAGCCAACACCTCTCTAATATGAGCGTTTGCCTAGGAACTGACCAGTGGCTGTGCCTTCTCTCTGCCCCTGCTATCCACTGCAGTGCTGCATGGGGGCCAAGAGGCAGCAGTTTGTGTCTGCTTGTCATGCAGATGCCCATGAGGTCAGTTCTGACTCTATAAATGGAAACTTTCTAGTTCAGGAAAGCATGTGGCAACTCAGATGACTGACACTAGAGATGTTTCTACTTAAGATTGTCTTCTGCCAGTATTTAAGACCCTATGTCAACCCTACAGCCAGATGGCGCTTTCCAAATTCTTGCAGCTCAATATCAGGGTTTGGCCTTTCCTAAAGCCTGTTATTTGGACAGATGGCCTGTAGTCAGAGTTGTATGGCTGAAGTTTTGGCCTGAGGCAGCTCCCATGTACTGGGGATGGTCCACTGCGGGTTAGTATCTTACTCAGAGCATCCTGGGGTCATCGGTCCACATCCCTAATAGCTGCATCGCCTTCTTTTCTTGTCTAGTAGCTTACATTTCCATATTGTAAGCAGCATTGACCCACCCTTCAGAGTGTATGCAGAGCAGCTGTAATCATTCAGAACTCTGGACAGATTCTGGTACAGACTCTCCCGTCCGAAAGTCACTGGCACTCAGATTTAAGGAGACGTAGCTGGATCGGACCCAGAATAGTTGCTATGTGGAGATTACATGGTGTTTTTTCTGAATTGTGCTGATGATGATTAGTGTCAGCTAGAGGGACTGAGCGCCCCCTTATGGTTGCACATGTCTTCATTCAGCTGTTCATTAGAACAGAAACTCCTTAGTCTGTTTTTAAATTCCAGTGATTGGTGCTGCCACGTTTCAGTAATTCTTTGTATATGTTTTCTGTAACACGATTTCTGTCTCTGCAGACAAATGTGCAGAGGTATTCTACAGCGATCGAGGAGGTCGCTGGTTCGAGCCTCAGGCCGAGCAGTATCTGTTATTGCGTCACGTCACCTGGCAGATCATTGTCTTGAGCCCTTAAGGGTTGGCCAGTCGGAGGATGGAGGGTGGCGTGACACAATGAGCGTCCGTGCCTGTGGTGAAGAGGTCAACCCCGGTTCGAGCCTCACAGAGACAGATGCTACATGTGTGTGAATCTTTTTTTTGCAATTTTTATCAATAAAAAAAGGAGTGGTGAGTGGCTAATCCTCTGTGCTTGTGATCAGGTCAGTGTGCTCAAGCCTGCCCTCAGCAGAATAGTTACAGAACCACTAACCTCAACTTTCCGATCACAAGCACAACGACTTAGCCCACTGAGCCACTTACCACTCCCATTCGGCCCTGATCTGAATTTAACTTTTGACTCTCAAACACGTACGGGTCAGAGCAGATCCAGTTTACAGATCTGTGGCGATTTCTGAACTTTTTATCCAGATCCGGTTCAGACTCAACTTGCTATGTGGCCCCTCAGAATTGAGACACCTGCCTTTACACACACATGAACTTTAATGACATCCCATTCTTAATACATAGGCTTTAATATGGAGCTGGCCCACCCTTTGCAGATATAACAGCTTCAACTCTTCTGGGAAGGCTGTCTACAAGGGTTAGGAGTGTGTTTATGG
>JAODJX010000065.1:31387854-31398761 GCA_026776945.1 Isichthys henryi
AGGAAGCTGTGCTCTTCTGCCTAAGACGGAAAGCTGTGCTCTTGTGCTGGTATTGTGATTCTGCTCTGGTGTTTCCTTTCCACACTTCAGGGGGTCGTTGTGAAAGTCCCAGCAATCACACTCTCTGGAAAAATCCCAACTCTGAATCCCGGCTCACATGACCTGCTGGGAGAGCAGGAACACTCCCAGGAGAGACATGCATGCTCATCTAAAAATGCTTATAAGACATTAAGATAAAGGCACATCAATTACTTGTGGGTAATACTTAAAAACTCTTCCAAAATGTACACACTGAGCACAGCAGTTGTGCTCTGGGCTGCTCAGTTTGTCCCTCATGAGTTGCCGTAGATGATTTTGGGACAAGCCTCAGGACTGATGCAGTGTGACTCATGCTCCAAGAGCCCGGCGGGACACTGGCACCCTGGTACACATGGCTTGAAGCAGTGCGACTCAATGACCCCCAGGGGCACGTCCTTATTGAAGCAGGTCTTCGGGCAGGGGGGGCCACACTCGTCAAAGACAAAGCCACGGTCCAAAGGGCAGCCCACCGCTGGGGAAGACATGGGACAGGCTCACGACTCAATCGCTCAGAATTGCCAGCCAATCAGGTGACCTCACTGACTCTGTTTAACGGCCTTCAATCATAAAGCCCCTGACTCCAAGCCTGTCGATGGCTCTAACTGGATCCAGTTCCAGATTCCCAGACTCCCCGTGACCCTGACCAGAATAAGTGGTTTTAGAGAATGGATGGATGTACTATGATGAACGATCTCAGTGCGTAACCCATGCCTCATACAGTTGCAGATGACAATAATAAATACTTCGACTTGCCTTGACTTTGAATGGCAGAACACTGAGTGACCTCACCAAGCAGGGCCTGGTCCCTCCCCCCCCACATGTAACAGGAGAGGAGAGTGTTGAGCCTACCACACAGTGTGGGGGACCTCCAACGCAGGAGCACACCAGCTTGCCGGCATTCAGCGGCATATGCCCCCAACACGTCACACAGGCACTCCTCCACGTTGTGCCCGCAGGCGCACAGGTCGTACACGCAGGCGGCATAGAAGATCTGAGGTGGTACCAGCCGGTGGCAGCGCTCAAACACGGCTGACTTGAGCACACCACAGCGTGCGTTTGCCACCTTGCGTGCTGCATAGCCAGCCTCCTTGCAAGGGTCCATGTCCTGCCCATCATGGCACTGAGTCACTGTGCCATTACTGCTAAGGACCTGTCAGGTGGGATGTCCATTAACATCAGAGGAAATGTTTGCAGGTCCTCAGGCACTAGATGAATTTCAGTGTTAATAACGTCTCAGGTAATCAAACGCATTCCAGGGCTTCCTGCCCTTTCAGCCTCAGACTTCTCCACAATCCCTGGAGGATCCTGGGGTTTCCCAACCTTTCTACCTCGGATTGCTCCAGGATTCCCAGAGCATCCTGGGGTTTCCCAACCTTTCTACCTCAGACTGCTCCAGGATTCCCGGAGCATCCTGGGGTTTCCTGCCTGTTCCACTTGAGAACCCCCTCTTCCTCCTCACCTTCCAGCTGTTCCCGAATCCTGCCTCACTCGCTGCCATTTGCCCACTCCGGAGCCGCATGTCATCCTGGGGGTAGTTGTTGAAGTTGCCGCACAGGCCGCACATGTTGCTCTTGTATGTTCCCGGGACAGTGACCTCTATGTGCCCTCTACTGTTCCACAACACCTGAGAGAAAGAACCCCCCTCCCCAGGATAAGGGAAACTGTAGAAGAAAATGAGGAGAGACTGTCCACACCCTGATAACAGTGGGTCTGCGAAACGACAAGGGCACCTTCATTCCGATGTTAGTATTTAGCAAGATGGTACTGGTCTTGCGTTCCACGTATACATAGGGCTCCCTGAGGAATGGCAAGGTCACGGTCTGATCATTGACCTGTGGAAGATAAAGGCTTCAGATGGATTCATTTCTGGCATACAGCAGCTGGGAGAGAACGAGGCTTCATAGTCAGCGAGGGCATTACCATGACAACCCAGTTCTGCAGAAGCTGGACCACGACATCAGCGATGAAGACTGTGACCTCTTTAGTCCAGGACACTCCTGTGCGGCCCCGGTCCTCATTGGTGACGTGAATGCTGTGGACCCCCAAAGGGGATTAAGATCTGCTCTCTACTCTGATCTGAAGTGGCAGTTATATAACAAGACATGCCCAGAATTCACTGCAGGAGAACCTGCAATTAAGGAGGAAACCCCTGGTCTCCTCTCCTCTGGAGGGAAATTACACAGGCCTCATGAAACAGGGAGTGACCACTAAATCCAAAATGTGCACCCAGGAAGGACTGGACTCAAACCCTGGGCAGCTTAGGAATAATGCAGGAAATTCCTCGCAGGAAGCAGCTTTCACATGCTGAGAAGGAATCGCATCCATGTTTTCACAGTTTACCTATGAGGACAGAAGAACAGAATGGAAGCAGAGGATGGAGGTACAGGATGGAAGCAGAGGATGGAGGTACAGGATGGAAGCAGAGGATGGAGGTACAGGATGGAGATATATGATGTAGGCAGAGGATGCGGTACAAAATGAAGGTAGAAGATGGAGATATAGAAATAAAGCAGAGGATGGAGGTAGAGGATGGAAGCAGAGGGTGAGATACAGGATGAAAATACAAGATGAAGATAGAGGATGGAGATACAGGATGGAAGCAGAGGATGGGGATAGAGAATGGAATACAGGATGGAGGTGGTGGACGGAGGCAGAGGATGGAGATACAGGATGGAGGTAGAGAATGGACAGAGAGGATGGAGATACAGAATTAAGATACCTCCTCACCTGAAGTCTCCTCCCTCACAGTCCTCTGCCAGCACATAGGTGCATGATCCCTGGAAATTGACCATCTTCCCATCAAATGTGCGGTAGTGGGGATCCCCAAATGCTACGCAGGTCGCTGGCCTTGAAATGCAGTGTGGGCAGCACATTCCGGGGATGAGAGCCGGGGTTTCATCCTGGTGTGCAGGGAGGAGAAGAGACTAGATCGGCCAGACGAGACCCGGGGGTGAAGGGGGCGGCAAATGCACTGTGTCGTTTGTGGGGTGTGTCAGCATGGGATGCCATTGTAACCCTCCCCCCCACCATCATAGAGACCATGTTCACCTCTTTGCTCTTTTTCATCCCCCGAGACTTTCTCCCCCCAGTGTCAGACAGACACTCGTTAAGCAGGAGGAAGAGGAGGCTGATGAGGAGACAAGTCTATGCAAAAGCGACTCCTTCCTCTGGCTGTTTGGCCAAAATGCCCAGAGCCACATTTAGGCTAGGATGGGTTAGAGTCCTGATGCCAGTGATGTAGGACCCATTACAGGAATGGTATTGTGTGGGTTATGATAGACAGCGGGCAACGCACTGCGGCACAGGGTGTAGGCGGGCAGCGCTCCGTCCAGCAGTGCACCTCCCCTGACACGCAGGTGCAGCTTGTGCACTCGTCCACCTGCCAGTGTTCATTGGACAGGAAGATGGCGCCCTGGTAGGTGCAGGAGACGTTGGGGTCTGACACAGACAGACACAGACAGGTGCAGAAAGGCACATACAGACAGGCACAGACACACACAGACAAGCACAGACACACAGACACATTGACAGTCACAGACGTGAACACAGACAGATATAAAATCAGTTATAAAATCTTTCACAATCTCACACCTGAGCTTGTACAAAAGCTCAATTCTCGTGTTGTGGGAATTTACAACTTATTGTTTTTATATGCGAGGAATCCCTAGTGGCCATTTGCACTGAGAGATCCTGGCTTTACGCATAGGAGACCCTGAAAACGGAAATAAGTGCCTGTTTGAAGCAGAAGAACGTCGAAATGAGCGAAACTCTTCACCTGCCCATGTTACGCAGTGTCACCACACTCCGGCGGACGTGCCCATACCTTGGCATTCATAGCAGCACCTGCCCATGTTACGCAGTGTCACCACACTCCGGCGGACGTGCCCATACCTTGGCATTCATAGCAGCACCTGCCCATGTTACGCAGTGTCACCACACTCCGGCGGACGTGCCCATACCTTGGCATTCATAGCAGCACCTGCCAGCAGTCTTCACCTTGACAAATCCATCCTGGCAGATGGCGGAGGCACATTCCTCGATGCTGCACTCGATGTATCCCAGCTGCAGGGGCCGGGAGGCGGGAATGTGATGATTAAGCGGCCAGATAGTCATTGGTACATGGTGGGGT
Organism: Isichthys henryi; assembly: GCA_026776945.1. Classification (NCBI taxonomy): domain Eukaryota; kingdom Metazoa; phylum Chordata; class Actinopteri; order Osteoglossiformes; family Mormyridae; genus Isichthys; species Isichthys henryi. The sequence continues at coordinate 31,392,062 of JAODJX010000065.1, forward strand.
GGGTCATATGACAGTTGGGGGGGGTTTCTGACCGCCACTCACATTACAGGTGCACGTGACACACTCATCCATGCTGTCTGTCCATCTCACTCCACTTGCAACGCGCCGGTTCTCACTCTCGATGACACACTCTGCAAGACACGGATCCATCACTTCCCAAGATCTGGGGGGTGGTCCCCCCGTCCGGCTTGAACCATTCATCTCTGTCTCTCTCAGGCAGCCTCTAGAATGTTCTCTCTGTATACGGACGTGGTCCTTACCCTGGCAGACAGGGCAGCAGGCGTCATGAGGGGTGAACTGCTCAGCAGGGGGGCAGCTAAGGGGCAGGCAGCCCCGGTGGGTGCAGGTCCAGGTCAGGTCCTACCAGGGGAAGACAGGAGTCAGCCAGGCCAATCAGAGACAGCAAAGCCCGCCTAGCAAAAGGCAGCCAGGCCAATCAGAGATGGCAAAGCCAGCCTGGCAAAAGGCAGCCAGGCCAATCAGAGACAGCAAGGCCGGCCTGGCAGGAGGCAGCCAGGCCAATCAGAGATGGCACAGCCAGCCTGGCAAAAGGCAGCCAGGCCAATCAGAGACGGCAAAGCCAGCCTGGCAAAAGGCAGCCAGGCCAATCAGAGATGGCAAAGCCCGCCTAGCAAAAGGCAGCCAGGCCAATCAGAGATGGCAAAACCAGCCTGGCAAAAGGCAGCCAGGCCAATCAGAGATGGCAAAGCCCGCCTAGCAAAAGGCAGCCAGGCCAATCAGAGATGGCAAAGCCTGCCTGGCAGGAGGCAGCCAGATCGGACTCATCGGGGACAGCAGCGCTCTTTCCGATAAGTGACCGACCAAGACTGGGCTGGGAGCCCTTTGGGTCCACAGAAGAGCATCTGAAGATCCTGCTCGACAAGATGATGGCAAACCTGAATCAGACCTATAGGGGGCACATTGGGTGGGGCGTGGGCAGGGTCCCTTACCTTACAATGGCAGCTGTAGCAAGGGTCATCGGTGGCATGGACCTCACTGCCCCCCAGGCTGATGGTGCAGTTACTCAGGGGCTCTGACAGAGGGCACAGTTACTCAGGGGCTCTGACAGAGGGCACAGTTACTCGAAGGTTCTGACAGAGGGCACAGTTACTCAGTCGCTCTGACAAAGGGCACAGTTACTCAGGGGCTCTGAAAGAGGGCACAGTTACTCGGGGGTTCTGACAGAGGGCACAGTTACTCAGTCGCTCTGAAAAAGGGCACAGTTACTCAGGGGCTCTGACAGAGGGCACAGTTACTCGGGGGTTCTGACAGAGGGCACAGTTACTCAGTCGTTCTGACAAAGGGCACAGTCACTCGGGGGCTCTGACAGAGGGCACAGTTACTCAGTCGCTCTCACAAAGGGCACAGTTACTAGGGGGCTCTGACAGAGGGCACAGTTACTCAGTCGCTCTGACAGAGGGTGTAATTACTCAGGGACTGTAATAGAGGGCACAGTTACTCAGGGGCTCTGATAGAGGGCGAATGGCCAAAGGACTGTATGCAACAGAAGAAGCACAGTACTAACGGGCACAGACAGGACAGCAGAGATCTGGGCCGGAGAACAGGATGTTGCTCTTGGGACAGTCCACCAGGCTGGGACAGAGCTTTCTGTAACAGTGCAGGTGCTGTCTACCATCGGGCAAGACCTGCACCCAAAGACACAGTCATTATAAACTGAATTCAATTCATTTTTAAATGAACCTGTTATCCTGACTGATGGACTTTTTCACAGATAGGATCTGCATAATGGATGTTCTTTTCATCTAAAAACATTAAGACATAATTCTTAGGAGCAGGACAGCCAGAGCTGGAAGCATTTTAGTAAAACGTGATGTCATCAGGCTATCCTCTGAACTCTAACCCTCTCAAACATGCTCAACTCCAATTCTCCGAAATAGAATAAGCTGGAGAAGGACAGACAGGAGGCTCCAAATCTCCATCGACTGTGTAAAGAGGGACCATCTTGAAGCACAAGCCTTTGTCCCATAGGAATTCTGAGGGTCTGAAGCTCCCCAACATAAATGATGATGTTCCTCCAACCTCCCTCAACCTCAGATAAAAGGATCCACGTCAGAGTAAAAGATGATCTGAAATGGCTTTCAGGTCAGAGCAGAGCAGAAGAGCAGCTAACACCCCTGGGGGGTTGGAGAGCACAGCAAGTTGGGACACTGTGCCTTTTGCCAAAGGGTCGCAGGTTGAAATCCCAGCCTTGGCAGAATGATGTCACCACTGGACTCTGGAGCAAGGCCCTTATGTGCTCTTACCACTAAAACCTGTGTTTGGGACCCACCTCGCAAGTACAGATCTGACAGGGGTCCTCAGTCAGATGGAAGCTCTCTCCTGGGCTGTATGTGTGCCCGTCGTAGTCACAGTCTATGGGAAGCAGAGCGGGATTAAACTTTCACCTAAGCAGAGAGGCTCTGAGCTGGCTCTCCCCTGGAGGCCTGGATATTATCACCTGTGGAATCAAACTGCCGTGATTAAAATAAAGTCTGTTCTTTGATAAGGGCACGGAATCCCAGCTTGCCTTTTTTACTGCTGTATATATGACTCCTGCTGCCTCATGTGTGACAGTAAAGCTGGTATCTGTTTGTTTGCTTCTGTCAATGATGAGTGTTTCAGAGGTAGGGGGCACTGTGACACACCTGCACACAGGGGACAGCACTCCCCGGGGACGAGCACCTGCGTCACACAGGGGGACACGCAGCGCACCTCGGAGCATGTGGTCACGCCATCCAGGCACATGCAGGACATGCAGGGAGCACTAGAGGCGAACCAGGTGCTGCCATCCGCGTGTGTCTCTCCGTTATAGACACAACCTGCAGAGGGCGACCCAACGGCAAAGCCAGCATATCACAATCAAGCATGTAAGGATGGTCAGGGAGGGCCTCTTAGCTGAAAGCATCTCTCAGTTGTTACTGTACTGAGCAAAACAAGATGCTTGACATTTTATTTTAAAGATCTGTGACAGCTGGAGCTCTGCCATTGTACCTCGACAGCGCGGGCAGCAGGATCCCTCATCCATCACCTGGTGCACACAAGTCAGCTGGGGACACGAGGGGGGCACACACTGCACCTTGCCACCCTGGAAAACAGGCAGAACAGCTGATTCTCAGCAGGGTCTGACACAGACAGAGGAGTACAGGTCTTAGCACTCCCATTAATCCTGTACACAGGGGCACTCCTGCTCCCCTCTGCTGTCTGTATTTGGCCACTTTAGGCATAGGGAAAGTCATCTAGGAACCAGACAGGCACAGGCTTGCACAGCTGGGCACAGACTCACACAGATAGGCACAAAGGCAGCGGGTATGAGCCCAGCCCTCACTCTAGCTTCTTAGCCGTTTAACAGGAAGGAGAGTCTTACCACACAGACACAATCCTGGCAGTCCGCCTTCGACAGCCAGCGAGCTGCCTCTCTGTACTCTAACCCCTGATGGCTGCACACTGTGGTGGGGGGGAGGGGAAGTGCATTCAGACCATCAAAGACAGAATACCCATGCCCTGCCTAACCACTAATCTCCCATTAAGTTAATCAGCGGGGAGACATCATGCACTACCCGTGCTGGGCACTGCACTGCATTACCACTGTAATGGAGACACACCTGGGCATTTGGGGCAGCACTCTCCAAGCATGGTGATGGGGTGGGGGCATGATGGGGGGGTGCACACCACAGGGATACAGCTCACACTTCCCAGCATACAGCTGCAGCGCTGGCATGGACTGGAGGCCGGACTGAAAGTCGCAAGGTGGGCGTGGATCACGCCCTCATATTGACAGGAGTCGCAGGATGCGCAGCAGCTAGCAGAGGGCACTGGGTGGGAGCACTGGCGGAGGCAGGGCCTCCGGAGGCACGTCACCACCTTGTTCTGAACCGGGGATGGGGAGGGCAGCAAGGGTCTTAGCGGACAGGCACAGGTCTAAACCGACAGGCACAGGCAGACACACATGGACAGGCACAGACTGGCACAGGCAGACACACGGACAGGCACAGACTGGCACAGGCAGACACACGGACAGGCACAGGCAGACACATGGACAGGCACAGGCAGGCACGGACAGGAACAGACTGGCACAGGCAGACACACGGACAGGCACAGACAGGCACAGGCAGACACACGGACAGGTACAGACTGGCACAGGCAGACACACGGACAGGCACAGACTGGCACAGACTGGCACAGGCAGACACATGGACAGGCACAGACTGGCACAGGCAGACACACGGACAGGCACAGACAGGCACAGGCAGACACATGGACAGGCACAGACTGGCACAGGCAGACACATGGACAGGAACAGACCGGCACAGGCAGACACACGGACAGGCACAGGCCTGAACAGACACAGAAAGACACCGATACAGACAGACAGTGTTGGGCATTTCTGGTCTAGGAGCTACAAATCCAGACCAAGATTTTATTTCTACCAGATTTTATTTATTTGTAGCTTCTGGACCTGGAATGCCCAACACTGCAGACAGACAGAGACAAACAGGTAGGGATTTGCTCTTTAGGGTGCAAGGTGACCCCTGGTGGCCAGACTGACCAGACAGGTGCAGGTGGAGCAGCCGTCAGCAGGGGACTCGAAGGAGGAGCCACTTTCATACAGCTGGCCCAGGTGGAGGCAGGAGCCCAGGCAGACCGGGCAGCACTCACCGGGGGGCGGGGGAGCCACATCGCGGCAGGGTATGGGGGGGCAGGACACCGGTACACAAGAGACACCGCCGTTCTGAAGACCACAGCCACAGAACGAGCGTCAGAAGAGGATCTGCTTTCAGTCACTCTACCACCTGCTGGTTGTACAGTGCGCTTTGCAAAAAATACCTCAAAACTATTACATTGTTATCAGAGGAAATGCATTTTGCAATAAACGTACTCATGAGCTGACAAGATTTACATTTCAGCAGATGAATCACAGGAACAAATGCCTACCAGACAGACACATAGCTGGCACTTGTCCTCAGGGTGTGGGAATCGTTCACCATTGGAGCAGGAGCGGCCGTGAAAACTGCAGCCCCCACAAAGGGGGCAGGAGCAGGGGCCTGTTTCGGGGTGAGGGCAGCTTGCCTTGGGACACCGTCTCCAACCGCAAGTCACCTCCCCTTTCTGGAGCACACACACACACACACACTCATCAATTCCCAACCGAGTCCAGAAGCTTCTTCTATAATTAATGCATCCGCTACCAATAACTGTCTGTACGGAACAAGCAGGACTGATTGATGCTTATTTCACTAGGACAGAGAGCGGAGGACATACAAGGACACAGACTATCCGGGGACAGACAGGGACACAGTCACAGACAGCATGGAGATACACATGGACACAGTCAAAGGGAGGGCAGCCCAGAGACAGACAGGGACGCAGAGGTGAACAGGCAGAGACATGACTCACTGAACATCTACACTCCTCACAGTCACTTTTTGGCCCAGGGAAGCTTTCACCATCCAAAAGGGTACGACCTTGGAAAAAGCATCCTGCAAAAGTAGCATTAAAATGAACCCGTGAGCCTGGAAGTCCCCAGACATGACCTCAAGAGGACACAAGACACAGGCACCGGAAGACCATACCGTCACAGACAGGGCAGTCACATGATGCTGGGGCAGGGTGGGGGCACGGGGCTGGCGGACATGCCTTCCTCGCACACTGCACTGTCCCAGCCTGAGGGGAAAAGGTTCTCAGGGGCTCAGCTGAGTAGAGTCAGCAATACTGATTGGTCCTTGCTGTAACACCAATCAACACTGCTCCTGGTTGTAATGTACTCACCCTGCAAACACACTTGGAGCACTGCTGTCCAGGATCTGGGAACGACTGTCCATCAGCGAACGTCACACCCCCATAGAGGCATCCTATCAGGGAAAGATACGGGCTCAGGGTCTCCCTGACCAACATGCCTGATGCCCAGAAGAGCCAAGGGAAGCTGGCACGTCGTGGACGTACCCTCACACGTAGGGCAGCACACCCCCTGTGGGGTCACGGGGTGAGCACAGCTGGCACTGTAACACGGTTTGGGGCTGCAGGTCACATGACCCCCGGCGCACATGCAGCGGCTGCAAGGATCGCGGGGGTCAGGGAATTCCTGTCCGTCAAGGTACTCTGTCCCAATGTAACTGCATCCTGGGGAGAGGGGGGTCACCCAGAGGTGGAAAGGTCAAAGGAGCTACCCCCAACTCCCCAGTGACCAAACCCCCTTAGGATCCTTAGGAATGGGGGTGGGCTCACCATCACAAGCCTGGCAGCAGTGCCCCCCCACGGGGTAGGGGCAGGCCACGGGAGGGCAGTGCCGGGACTCACAGATCACCGTTCCCTCGCGGCACACGCAGTCTCGGCACGGGTCTGACGCATCAGGGAACACCTCACCATTGGAGAGCTCCACCCCACCGAAGGAACAGCCTGAAGGTGATGGAGGGGGTTGAGTGAAAAAGCAAAGGGGGGGGGGGGATGAACAGTAAAATGTTGAACTTCAGACAGTCTCTGTTTCACTGGGTCTCCTTGGGCTGCCATGACATTCAGATCATTGAAACATCTAAAACTTACAATTCAATTTTCCAAGATGGCTAGTCGATAAGCAGATCATGAATAATGTATGAAGGGAGACGCGTGTGTAAGTAAAAACAGGAAGTGGATGCGGCTAATCGATAAGCAGCTCATGAATAATGTATGAAGGGAGACGCGTGTGTAAGTAAAAACAGGAAGAGGA
>JAODJX010000065.1:31414162-31428948 GCA_026776945.1 Isichthys henryi
CCCCCCCCCCCCCCCCCCCCCCCCCCCCCCCCCCCCGCCCCCCCCCCCCCCCCCCCCCCCGGCGGGGCCTGTGACCTGGTCTCTGTACAGTACAGCTGAAGTCATTCTTTCTATAAGGACACGGGTACAACTTACAGAGACAGCAAACCGGGACCCTCAGGGTTAGTCATTATGCCTAATGCGCAAATTGTGCCAGATGATAAAACCACACAAAACCACTACTGTATCAGTAACCTTTCTAACAAAACATTTAGATTAATATCCCTGTTAATGGATAATAATATTTAATAATAATAATAGCGAACATCCTGATTCATATTATTCCATGCAGCAGAAAACAAACAAACAAACAAACAAATTATTTTTGTTTGCAGTCGTCCCAAGTGAAGATGCCTTACCGTTTTCTTCGTCGTCATGGTGTAGCAGGGCGCTTTCCGGAGCTCGCATTAACACGAAGAGAATGGCCAGCAGGGTGGCGAGCGCGCTTCTCCTGCCAGGGGGGGACATGTTCTCCGCCGCGGATGGGGCTGCTCAGTAATACTCAGTGATGAGTCTCTAATTACTTTCACTTTGCGAAGAAAAGCACGGGCAGCTGGAATGTAACAGCGAGACTAAGACTGGTCACTTTAAGATCTTTAACTTATCATGGAGCGTCTGGCGGCCACCCTGCGCCCATCTAACTCGCCTTTTAGCCGCGGCTGATCACGGAGCTGAAGCGTTTTTGTCTCCTATTCTGGAGTCGCATGGAATTTCCTGCATCCTGCCGAGATGCCCACAGATCCCAGCTCCTCCGGCTCCTGCAGAATTTATGCTCGGCGACCCCCCTCCAGATTATCTGCCATAAAACACGGATCGGAGCGCCGGACTGGAATGGCGCCAACTGTAGTTTGGGAGTTTTTAAGAGGCTCAAGAAATGCTACACTTGCTTATTTTAACTCTTCAATGCGTTTCATGATTATTGCTATAGTTTAAGCACATTTCGTATGAGCAAAGTCACTTCATTGCTAATTTCTAACAGTATAACTGCTGATAATTTTCTACAATGTTACATTTAATGCTGCTGCAAAGAATATGTTCACTATTAATCTGTATAGGGTAAATCCATAATAATTGGCCTATTGTTATTTCATATTATTTTTAATTTATCTTTATAATGTGTAGGATGGTTCAGGAAGCACACAGTGACACAAATATAATAATAATTTTATATAAGCATATATAACCAAACATACTTTGCGTCTTGGTCAATATAAACCAAAGAGAATAAAATCCATCCATCCATCCATCCATCTTCTGAAACCGCTCATCCCATTCAGGGTCACGGGAGGCCCAGAGCCTATGCCAGAGGCAACGGGTGCAAGGCAGGGAACAAGCCATCGCAGGGAATGTATATATATGTAAGGCGACCCTGGCTGGTTTATAAGGTAAAGATTTTTAGACTCTAAGGCTGGGATCTAAGCAATGCGTGGCTGTACGAAAAGTTCAATTCTCCTGAATTTGAAAACCGGTTCGACTGATTCACTGAAAAGATCCGATTCAAATAAAAGATTCTTTCACGGATCGGATATCACTATTGTACGCGGTGTGTCACACGTTGTACCAGGATTTTTTTTACAATGGCCAGTGAAACGTATTATTCATTTCTGTAATAATTTACCGTAACAGTCATAAGGACTACAACACCTCTCCTGGTGACATCGTCTCTGACCCCTAAATCAGACGCAAAGGTAAGGCTTGGCTTCACTTCCAGCATGCGGCATATTCAAATCAAACAATCATTCTTTCCAAAGACAGTCTTCCCCCATCCATCCACCTATCCATCTCTATCTGTCAAGCTTTCTTGGTGTCTGGGTAAACAGTTTATAAAATATTCACTGGCACTAGCAAGCTATGTTACAGGGTATCTCTTTAATGATAATTGCTTGTACATGAAGTAAAGAAATAATAATTAAATTCAGCTACATTAATAGTAAACAGTGCATTTTGATTACCCCTATGAGACGCATATCATTATGATACGTCCTTCAAGCAGACTTTTGTAGCTCTTCAGTAACGACTTATACTGCTTCAGCTCTCCGGTCAGCCAGATTTACTCTACCCAGCGTGATACTTCCATTTCTCTCATTTAATTTCAGAAGTATTTCACATTTACCACACATAATTTCCCGAAGAAAATGCTTTCCCTGCGATGGTCTGGCCCCCCATCCTGGGTTGTTCCCTGCCTCGTGCCCATTGCTTCCGGGATAGGCTCCGGATCCCCCGCGACCCAGTAGGATAAGCGGTTTGGAAAATACATGTATGGATGAAAATGCTTTCCATTTTGCTTTTACATGTATTATTACTGGTATAAATGTCCTCTCAGGAGATGTCTGTTCTCGTCAGAAAAGAATGCATCTAGTCTGTATCTAAATACACTGTACAGGACTGAGGCTTCATTTGAAAGCAGTCGAGGTTGTCCTTAAGATTTATGTACTTCAGAATAGAATCACACTCACAGCCTGCTCTGTATGGTAAGATACGGTTACGCGAGAGGACCGCAGCGAGGAATGCAGGAATCAAGAGTATCTCTGTGCACAATCAAGAAACACAACGAGGCAACCCCTCTGTAGAAAACGTATAGAAAATTGTGGGCCATTCTTTTTTGTGGCTTCTATTGAACTGTTACACCTGAAATCAAGCATCTTCAAACTATGCCTGCCTAGAGTGTCCAAATGAAGAAAGCGCGGGTCCAGATACGACTGCGTCTACAAAACAAGTTACCTTCAGAAAGGGAGCCATGTGCTGCCATCTGGTGGTTATGTGATATAACGGCATGAGAGCTATTTCTCGGCGGGTATAGATCGGACAGAGTGGTGCGGCTATTATTCAGAGCTGATACTGGGTATCTCTCGGAAACACTGGGAAAATGTAAAAATAAGCCAGATTCCCTGTTAATAGTTTTTATGACTGTGTGTTTTAAATATTTTTTCAAAGCATCGAACAGGTGTACATAAACCTAGAGTGTACAGGTGTAATTAAGTGCCAATAATACCGTCATGCATACTGCCAGTGTTAATGTGCAGTGTGTTAATGTCCCTGTGAAAGTTTATGCCAGACCATGGTACAACCATATAGTCCCTGCAATCAGCGGCTTCCCTGAGACTCCCGCCCCCAAGCCCTTTCGGTGTAACCTCGCCCAGAAGTTGCTAGTTACCTCCTCCTGGAAATGCCTCTTAAGCCCCCTCTGTCCCTGGCGATCTTAGTGATGTGAAGGAAGTCCTCCAGCTCTCTCCCAGGACAGCCACATGCTGCAGGACCCCCGCCCAGCCGCCGAGGGGAACCGAACCCACCTCCGCTGTCTGCCGCGGTCCTGTAAGTAACGCTGCGCTGTCGGTCTGTCTGCGTGCAGCCGGCTAGTCGCTTCTCTTTGATTTCTTTTTGAAAAACACACCTAAAAACGGAATTCGACGTTCCGGGGACTTCACATTTTCTTTATGATGAGTTTGTTCTAGATTAACAGCTGTCACACATAGGGGAGCGTCTCCAAGTGGGACAGATGCTGGTGCTTGTGAGTACTGAAGTATCACGTCTTTCAGTTAATGCTATAAAATGAATTCTGACGCTGTCACAACAACCTGGTGCTTCATAGTGCAGAATTTCCCCATTCTGTACAACCTGTATAAGGGGAGTAATCGGCACTAACCGGGGACTTTGTGGGTTAATAACTCAGGAATTCTGACCAGGACAAATGCTTTTTTGTTGCTGTTGGACCTATTCAGGGCATCGCTCTGATTTATTCAGGCGGTAATAAGCGAGGAAACAGCATTAACCATTTTAGCTATGAGATACAAACACAGCTTAATACATGCAGGATACACACAGATACAGACAGACAATCCGTCCGAGGCTGTAAAATGCAAGAACACACAGGAAAACGTCACGGATGTCATTTTGTATACAAAATAATCCTTTAATCGCACACCTCGGTCTACTGTCAAAATTAGCACAAGATTAACCCCTAATCCCTGCCAAAGTCTGTGTGCACATCATTCCCTCACGTTTCAATGCAGTCTACATTCAAAAGCAGTCCTGGAAATGTTAATAGCTGTAAACAGTGTTGTGCGTGTGTGACCCCAGTGGGGCGTGTGAGAAGGCGAAGCACTACGACTCTGCGTCATTCATCACACCTGGCACCCACATCACAATATCATTTTTTGGGGCTCTGTACACCTTACACTTCGGAATAATCATGAAATAATAACAGATGAAATCCTCATATAAAACACAATGACATAGAATCTATAAATTCAGTTCATTTCACATTACATGTATGGTTTTCCCTAAAATGGGAAAGGTTCCATGTGGATTTATGAGCTTTAGCAGAAGCTCAGGCTCAGGCTGAGGATGCGTCCTCTGCATCTTCAGCTCACACCAAACCCCACACCCTGACCCAAGCATATTAATAGCGAACTAACACAGGCTAATGCGTTTAAAGAGCTTAGGTACAGACCAAGGTGGGTGGCAATGAGCGTGTAGACGAAGCTAAGCTATCTGAGGTGCTGTTATTTAGCTGAGCTGTCTGTGTGTAAGGGGTCGCCATGAAGCGGGAAGCCCCTCCATGGACACTCATTCTGCAGAGTTTCTGCCGGATCCTTCTGTGCCAGATGGTGATAAAAATCAACCAGCAAGCAGTGAAAGGTGATCTCCGAGGTCACACCACAACATACTGGGCCTCTGTGATCATACATGTCTTAACATTCATATTTTAGCTTGTTAAATCAGCCACCAAACTGCCAAAGGCGATCTCTGCAATCACACCATGAGGCCAGTTTTTATTTATACAGGCTGCATTTAAATGTCTTTTAATTATAACTTCTTATGTATCTCAACTGCTGCAGTATGACACGTAACATAAAACCAGACAGATCACATATACTGTGAATTTAAATATGCTGAATTTTATATGATTCTCTACAAATGTTTTAAATGTCACGTATTGATTTCGACAGCAGGCAGCCCATGCCTCAGAGGTGAGGATATCTTCGCAGCAGTCAAGGAAAACAGCCCCGAAGGACAGTTCATAAGCAACCTCAGCATCGCTGGTTACCCCAGGCCAAACGGCACGCGCTTGGCTCTCAGCGGAGACAGTGCCGACTGGTTCTACCTGGAGGAGAATAGCATCAGGCTCAACGCATCTTTCTCGAGGGCGCTGGATCGAGAGGTAGCCCGACATCTTCAAAGTATAAGTGTACATTCAAGCGTCTTTTCCACCTAGTGACCACTATGATCTCACCAAAGGTTCATGGATCAGTTCTAATGGCAGTTTTGTCCTGTTATGAAGGAGAAACCATACAGGTATGTCTTTCAGCAGCAAAAGCTATTTTATACCTTTAAACATAATTAGCATAATATATTTCGTTATAGTTTTCCTCACCACCTTTTACACAGTTTTCCAGTTAGTTTCATTATATGTATTAAATAAATAAATATATTTATTAAATGTATACATTTTTTTCTAGAGTGAATACAGGATCATGGTGGAGATCCTCAATGAAAATGACAACAAGCCAGTATTCATGGAAGACACCGTCCAGCCTGTGACCATCAGCGAGGTGAGATCTCGTGTGCTGTTCCAAGGATATGTAGGGTGCGGGGTGGCCTAGGGTCATCAAGAAAGTTCAGGTGAAATTTCCCACCGCTAAGAGGATGAGAGCATCACCGTGTAATTTTGGGGTTTGATGTGATCTGCTCTTTATTTCAGCTGGCTGCTGTGAACTCCGTGGTGTTTGTTGTGAAGGCCGTCGATGCAGATGAGGACACCATCGTATATGTCATTGACAGGTCTCTGGTATGTGTCTCCCCCTACTGGTCATTAGTGCCACGCAATCCCTTTGTGTCACTGTCTAAATGTGGCTTTATCTCTGAATAGCCAGACTCCAGCTACTTTAGGATAGACCTCCCCAACAGTGGTGACGTGATCTTATCCAAGCCCCTGGACTACGAGACCAAGACCCAGATGCAATTGGCCATTTACGCTGTGGTAATGCCTCCACATATGGTGTTCATGTGACACCGTATGTCCCAAACATGGTGAAAGTGCTGGTACTGTCGTCTTTCTGTACATCCCGCACGCTCTGACGGTAACGGTACTGTCTGCTTGCTCTTATTTTTATCACATGTAGGAGATGAACACCCCAGAAAAGTATAACACTTCAACGACCATCATGATCGATGTGCTGGATGGAGATGACCAGTACCCACAATTCCAGCCATGTGTACCGCTCACCCAGGACACTGTGCACCCCATCTGCACCAACCCCATCTACACTGTTAACGTGACGGAGGCACATCAGGTACACGTTTCTTTGAACATGAAATATCACAACTTGGTGAGCAGATGGTGAGCATCAAGAAGCAACAGGATCTCATTTGCTGTATCTCCTGCAGAACATCACCTTGCCTTTTTCTCCTGGTCGAATTTGTGCTGTGGATGGAGACAGAGGCCTGGATGCACCCCTGCTGTACACAATTCTGTCAGGTACCATAACAATGCAGCACCAGGGTCTTCACCTTCTGAGCACATTTACCTGTTGTAAATAATTAGCAACACAAAGCTACACTGCATAATGAGGAATATTTCATTGCTGTTGAAATTCTTTATTAATTGCCAATATGTTTTATCACAGCATTAGAATTTGTGCGTGTTTATCAAGGGGATGGACGAAACGATGGAAAACTGACATGAAAAAGCAACAAAAGCAGCATTACAAACGAGGCGACACCAGTGAGCCACACCAAATGCTCATTAGTGGCTCGTCTTGGCTGGGGAAGGCTGGAGGAGCTTTCAAAGGCATGAGGCAGCTGCACTTTGCAGACTTACTGCCTGATGTCCTGACTGGTGGTATTGGCAGCCACCTCGATGCCCATCTATTGCTCTGCTTGGTCTTATAATGAGGTCACTCTACCGGGTGCCCTATTGGAACAGGGTGAGGGCCAGTGGGGTGGCACTTGTGTTCGTGATCAGAAGGTGATTGGTTCAAATCCTGGGGTCTGCAGTTTGATGCCACTGTTGGGCCCCGGAGCACGACCCTTAACCTTGAGTGTTTCAGTGGTGCTGCACACTGACTGACCCTGCACTGTTACCCCTAGCTTGCTCTCACCTGTCTGTATATCTCATGGAGAGCAAGATGGGGTATGTGAAATGGTAACTTCCCCATGAACTGGAGGTTTTTCTTCTTGAAGGATGGTGGCCCTGTTCTTTCTTATGCATAGTAAAGTAGGTGTTTCCATTATTTTGCACAACATTTATTTTTAGGTGCTGACGATGGCCGCTTTCACATTGATAACCAAAGTGGAGAAGTAACCATGTCTAGACCGGCAGAGCACAGACTCCTGGTGCCAACGTTCCAGCTTCAGATCATGGTGAGGGCAACACATTCCCGTTACATCATCAGAACAGCGGCTCAAGACTCTTAGATGACTGATAATAAATATCAGGAGATGTACGCAGGTCAAAATAACACAGCAATCTGAGTATGCCGGACTAGGTACAATCTGAGGTAGTATCACAGTGACACCTTTGTTGATATGGTAACAGTATCCACAGTCTCCATCCACAGGCCTCTCAGGTCGATGATCCCAGGAAGTATGCCATCACCTCCGCAGTGGTTCGTGTTTTGGCCCAGAACCACTTTGCCCCGCAGTTCAACAGCAGCACCTACGTCGGCTTCGTCCCAAACAGCAGTGAATCGTCCATGCTCGTCTCTACCCACGGAAACCAGGCATTGCTGCTCCAAGCCACCGATCACGACTTCCAAGATGTGCGTTGTGGGAAATCTCCATCTTTCTGTTCTAGCAGCAGATTATGATGTATCACATTGGTCTTGATGGAAAACCGGTCAAGGAGGTTCATTCGTAAACTGGAAACGGATTTCTCCGATTCTGCAGTGTCAGGTGACCGGCCCTGAGTGTTTATCTCCTGACGGGTAGGGCTGTAGCATGGCCAGTCTGCCCGTTTATATCCAAGCTGGTTTTAATAGAGAGCTTAATAACCCAAAGCTAACAACAACATGCTCTGGTCCCATCTGTTTCATTCTCCTCTTCACACCAGAACAACTAAATCACATGGTCACCATGTGAACACACACCCCAGCAAAACACATGACACATTGCTCCAAATTCACCCTCCTTGTCTGGTTCCTATAGATCCTAAAATGTGGTCCAAACGTATGTGGTGTTAGTTAATCAATGTCTCAAAACTGTTACCAAATGTCCCCACAAACCTGTGACAGACTTGCCTTATGCTTTCTGGGATAGGTGACCTGCATCGTATAAGTGTACATGGAAAAACTGCTGGAAATAACTAAAGAAACTCTCATTGTTACACAATGTGAAACCTTAATAACGGCAAGTGTTTCAGAAACTCAATTGTATGCTAATTTAATCTTCAGGGAATAAATCCCAAGGTTCACTATTCTTTGTGGCCAAAGTCAAACAACACAGGATTGTATCATATGACACAGGAAGGCTACGTCATCGCCAGGCGCGGTCTACTCCCAGCTTCGGAGAAAGATTTCCTTGAGGTAAGAAAGGTGAAACCCAAACTACCTTAGTGAAATTAGTATGAAACATTCTATCGCTCCTCTTTCGAAGAGGAAGGCGGTCTCTTTCACCTCACAAACAGACAAGCAAATAATGGTGGTGCCTTCCAGGTGATCGCCACAGACCAGGAGTCGGGGGAGGTTGCTAGGGCAACAGTGGAGATTGTGGCTCTCCAGAGAGGTGAGAGAGGTAAGGCTCCACATGTGTGGGAGTTGGCACCCCCAACAGGAGCCTGTATCACAAAGGTGGATTTCTTGCTTACCCAGATAACTTGTCAGATTTAAGGCACCCTAGTTTACATGGACTTTATCTTTGTTCACTTAAATTTAGCTCAGACTCCCTTTAAATCCGACAAGTTATCCGGCTAAACAGGAAATCCTGCTTCAGGCCCCCCTTTAAATTTTGTGGTTTCTGATTGACAGAGCTATAGACCAGTAAAGAGCTGAGATCCTCCTTCCTAGATCTGGGTAAATGGCGCCATGTTTGTAGTCCCCAAGTGGCTTTGCTGAGGGCAAAATGCCAGCATGGGCCAGTCGTGGAATAGGGCATCTCTGACAAAAACACTTATATCTCAACACAGATCTATTCTGCAGACTCTACAGCAGGGGTGTCAAACTCCAGTCCCCGGGGGCCTGAACCCTGTGTAGCGTAGTTCTTTCCCTGTGCCACCACAAATGATTCAACTCAAGAACTGTGTGGTAATTAGCACAAGGAGTTGAATCAGGTGTGTTAAATGAGTGGAAACCCAAAAATGTGCAGGGCTCTGGCCCCCCAGGACTGGAGTTTGACACCCCTGCTCTATGGAATCCAACCATACCAAACTGTAGTCTGACACCTAACGCTGTGTCTGTGGTTTTCAGCGCCGTGGAGCCTCTTTGGGGGGCAGAAGCGTTACCCTCTGCATGTGGACATGGTGCTGGCTGGCGGGATCATGGCAGTGGTGCTGCTGTTACTGCTGGTAACAGTGATGTTTCTGCTGCTCTGGCTGGTGAGGCGGAGGCAGCAAAAGGACGTGACTGCCAAAGCCTCCGTGGCACAGGGGAAGCACCCTAATGTGGTAAGAGAGCCGTGATGCCGCACACCCTTTTATGACAGGCACATTACAACGGGCTGCTCAGCACCAACATCCAGTCCTGCTTCCTTCTAAGCAGTCACTACATATGAGTATATCAGGGGTGGCCAATCTTATCCACATACATAGTGTGTTTGCAGGTTTTTGGGATAACCTTTAGGTCAGCTGTTCAAACCCAGGTGTGAGAACTCTTCAGCCAGTCAGTCCTAATTAGTAATCTAATTAGGGAGTTGCAGTGAAAACCCACATACACACAGCGGCACTTTGAGTAAAATTGGCCACCCCATGAATAGATTAATAACTGGCACAGTTTTAAAATCATTACAAGCTGTTCAATACAAAGTGGACCGACGGGAGCTTCGAATCCTCACTCATGGCTTTTCCACTCCTTTCTCCACTTAGAGCTTAAGGTGGTTCCAGTTTGTGGCTCATAATCTGCCACGGAGATAATGTTTTACTGGTGATGTTATTATTAGTCATGCAATATACTGGTCATAATAAACCATCAATCAAGGTTTATGGAAAACAGAGATGTGCATCTCCATCACTGAGGTGATGCAATACACATCTCGATGCATTGCCAACGACCCAATACATTAAAAGCAACTATTAACGGGACACGTGATTCTCCCCTATTGCGATGAAGTGCGATTTGACAAGATTATTTAAGGCAACACAATGCGATTCAATGCAATACGATGTGATGCAAAGTAATATGATGCTATGCAATTCAATACGGTAGATATTTTCTGTTTGGCGCTTCTTAAGCAGACAGAAAATCATTAAATAAATACAATAATAATTCTATATTATTACATTGGATTTGCAGATGCAAAGATATTAGAAACAATGCATCCCAAGCTCATCTCATCTCATCTGTATCTGGTGCACACGTTGTTAATTGGGGCAACTGCATTATGTACTTTTATGCCGGGGCACCGATGCACGGCGGTGAATCTTACCATCCCTGATGGAAAATGCAGAAAAGGTAACAGATGACATGATTTAGTCGTGACAAAAAAATAAATGAATTTGTTGGCTTGAATTAGCCTAGACCGTTAGTGGAAACGCTAATCTGGATCAGATGGACAGTATAATTGCTCTGCACTGCTGTTGTGACATTGTGAAAGTTATTTCCGCCAGGCTAGGTTTGTGTCAGCTCCCTCCTATACCTGCTGAGGACGCTTTTAGGTATCGTTCTTCAGTTTAAAGTGACAGGTATCATGGGAAATGCTGTCTGAGAGTCTAACACTTCTTCATTAAAAGGTAAACTCCGGAAAGCCGACACCTCACATAGAGGAAATCTCTTTCTGCAACGAAGCGTACGAGGACTGTGAAACCTCGGGCTCGCTGGGACGCGGTCTCCACGGGAAAAAGCCTGGCATCCTGTGCAGAAAGACCCAGAGGAACCACAGTGACAGCATTGACCTCCTAAGAGACAGTCAGTCCCTGTGTGTGATAGCAGAACCATTACCCATACACGTGCCTCCATCAATCATGTCCAACGGGAAAGCAGCAGACAGGCTGAGCAAATCGGTGTCATTTGTGGACGATGTCACACTGAGGGAAATGAGGACGGTAGAAAAGCCAAGGAACAGGAGTTTGGAGGTTCAGGCGGTAGAGTCGATATTTTTAGGCGAGATCCCGCAGGAGCCATATAAAACAGAAGAGGGAGATCGATCTGATGAGGAGAGTGAAGCCGAGAATCTGTACAAGTTAGTGTGTCCTGTCAAGGAAGAGGTGAGGCCTGGGGAAACTGAGAACTTCTGCAGTTACAAGCATGACCAGAAGGGGGACAGGGACATGGACAGGGAGGGCTGACCCGAATCTTTAAGAGGCAACAGCCATCAATAACCAGTCCTGAACACTCAGACGGTGCAGCGCACCCAGGAGGCTGCGATTAAGGCCATTTAAGGCCGATTAAGAAGGAAGCCAGAACAGAATCGAAACGATTCTCATTCCAATAACAGTCAAGGTTATCAATACTGATCTAAACAATACACATCTTCAGCAATTATGAATCTGTAAATTGTAAATGTAAAATTGTAAACAATAGGGAAAAGGTCTACACTTTTCATACATTCTGTACATTTTTTATAATTATTGCTACTTTCATATTTTGCCACATCTTGCTCGAGAAGGTAAATATTCGAATGACAGAGATTCATAGTTTAACTTTTAATTTATACAATAAAACTTTCCATAAGGAGAATTATATCACGTTTGTCGCAATATTTACTGCCTTACCATGTTAATAGTCTGTGTGACCCGGCTTTGATGCAGGAAAAACCACATTTGATAAAACTGTAGTAAAATGGTGAACTGATCTGATGTAAATCTTTAAAACACATTTAATCTTTATATTGTTGAAGCATTCAGCATTTACTGTGCTGCACTTATTTCTACAAAACCATGTTTTAAATCTGCTGATGATGTACCAATTCTTCTATTTGTAAACTCTGAGTTACTGACTTATTCAGTGCCAAGCAGCGTAAGAAATGTGGAGTATATGGTGCAGGATTGCCCATGTGAGGTACACGGCGCAGGATTGCCCATGTGAGGTACACGGCGCAGGATTGCCCATGTGAGGTATACAGTGCAGGATTGCCCATGCAGGCGGCGGAGGTACATCTACAGCTCGACACCACACAGCCGCCCGTGAGGTACAACCCAAAGAATGCCCAGAACCGCGATGCCCTCATTTTAGTTTTATTGTTCATGAGATGCTACATCAGATGGAGCAGAATGTCGGAACACCCCCCTCTGTCTTTTGTCAGCTAGCCGGTTCATGATTTTAAGAGGAGAAAAAAACAAACTAAATAAAAATAAACCACGCCAGAGTTCACTTGATAGTTACAGTTTAGCCTGGCAATCAAAACTGTAAAAGTCCATCAGTGGCTGTAAGGGGCCTAACCTGCAGACCTCTGTCTTGACACCCCCCGCCTCTGTCCTCGAGGCTGGGGCTGCTGCTTGCTGTGTGTTGAATTTTTATGGCACAGACGGCAAACCAAAGCCGCTCGTTCGCCTTCCCCCCACACGTTAGACGACTCTTACAGATTCTCCTACCAGACACATCCACGTTCTGTCCCGTTACGTCCCCGGCTGGCTGGATGCAGACTTTTTGGCATTGTCACGGTCCGAATTCTCTTAAGCGGGCCCCCCAGGAAAGCACGGTGCCCCTTGCGGTGATTCCCCCAGCTGGAGCCCTGGGGGCCTCCTACTGGTGTGGCCCCCGCAGGGCTGATGCACGTCCTCCTGGTGAGTAGCCCCCCTTTTCATTGGTACTCTTCCGCTTCACTGCTCTCATCTCAACGTCGCCAACAAAAGATTGTCCTGAAATTTAGGTGCAGGGTCACTATAGCAATACATGACATTTAGTGAAAATGAAGTATTGAAACATGTTTGCTGTAAGAATCACAGGCTTCATAAACAGAACCCTAAATGACCAGGCTGGTCAGTGTCCTGTCACTAGCCCAAAATGCCATTAACATTATATTTAGCAGGTGTTTTTTTCCAAAACAACATTAATTTTAGAGAGAGAGGGTCAGTCAGTCCCTGGAGCAATTGGGGGTTAAGGGGCTTGCTCAGGGACTTGAACCGGAGACCTTCCGATCACAGGCACAGTGTCCTAACCCCCTGACTCACACATTATCCCCCTACTCAAAGCTGAATGAAGTGGGGCCTACCTAAAAGCTCGAACCTGGAACCCAGGGCACCTGGCCCCGTGCCCCCTGCTCCTATCAGATGGCCAAGGTTCTGCCCAGCTGAGTCGCCTCACCTGGTGTTCTGGCAGAACAGGAAATGTGGCTACCGGTACAGCCTGGTGAAGTCCCTGATGGCCCAGCAAACTTGCTTGCATTCTTCAGCACTACAATGGGAGAAAATGACCCAGCATCACCATCAAATGTAAAGCCAAGACATCGACGACGAATGTCATTGAGGAACACTGCGGCTCGGGCTGACCCGGGGCTCGGACCTGGTGACCTGCTTGTGGAAGTCCGTCAGCTGCTTGTGCGTGACGGTCACGGCGCCCCCTACAGTCTCCTTGGGGAGTCCTTTCAGTGTGTTCTCTAGCCAGCGGCAGAAAGCCTGCAAACATGACATGACGCGAGTCACACACCACAGGAAAACACGGCAGAGCAGACGCTGCAGGGCTACAGAACTGGCACTGCCGTAAATCTGCTGGATCATCACCTGAAATAAGCACACTGACCTCGCGTGCTTCTCTGCACAGCTTCAAACCACATTTAAGCAGGTTTCAGTTCCACAGATACGCTTCCCTCTTATGGCCTGCAGTAGATA
Source organism: Isichthys henryi (assembly GCA_026776945.1). NCBI lineage: Eukaryota > Metazoa > Chordata > Actinopteri > Osteoglossiformes > Mormyridae > Isichthys > Isichthys henryi. The sequence continues at coordinate 31,428,117 of JAODJX010000065.1, forward strand.
AGTTAAATCTAGCAGGACAGAGACGAACCCAAAATTTGTGACTGAGAATTAAATCTCAAATGGTGCCACTTTTAAGCTGGAAGTGAGCTTGAACACCGAAGCCTCATGGCTGGTTGTGTGGACACACACCGACTGTCTATTTTACTGGCTTCCTCACAGCACATGCAGCCCCCCCGCCCGCCCCCGCCCTCAAAAGGGATGCAGACTGACCGGCCGCTCAAACAGCATCATCTCAAAGTAGACCTCAGCGACGTCCGGCAGGGTGTAGGAGGGCAGGCAGAAGCAGCAGGAGTGCAGAAGCTGTGTGACCAGCTGCTGGCCGTGTTGTGCCAAGGCCTGCGAGATGAACTCCTTCCTAACGTGGAAGCCCTCCTCGTGCTGGGGAGGACAGGAGCCAGGGGTTACACCAACTGTGGCTCACAGCCTCGGACGACCCGGGGCGGGGAACTCACGTCACTGCCGACGCCTGAGTGAATGAGGTCCCTAATAAACTTCATGACGCTGCAGTTGGCATCACGGTGGTCCAGCATGGAAGCGGCGATGGCACACTGGATGATGTGGACGATGATCAGGCTGTTCATCAAAGTGATGGGACTCCTTTGGATAAACCTGTGGGGGGGGGGACCAGAGGGACTGAGCACCTGAGCACACCACACAGCCTCCACATAAGGTCGGAGGGGGCTGGGGGCCACACACCTCGTCACCAGCCGGAAAAGGTCATCCACGGTGTCTGGGTGATTACGGAGGCCATTGGGCTGTTCCAGTAGTTGGAAAGACGGCACACATAATGCCTGTAGGTAGGACAGCCTGGAGATTAATTACACTGCCCCCC
>JAODJX010000065.1:31430375-31440834 GCA_026776945.1 Isichthys henryi
GACCAAGGGCCCGCTACGCTGCTACATTATACTGTAGACCAGGGGCCCGCTATGCTGCTACATTATACTGTAGACCAGGGGCCCGCTATGCTGCTACATTATACTGTAGATCAGGGGCCCGCTATGCTGCTACATTATACTGTAGATCAGGGGCCCGCTACGCCGATACACTCTACGGTGCACTGAGGCCATGTGTACATTGCTGCACTCTACTGTGGGTTAAAACCACACCAGACTAGCTATGCTAAGTGACACTCGGTTACACCACTGACTCAATATCGTGTTAAACAGGAGTAAAAAAAAAGGCTTACTTCTTGAATGACTTTTTGACAGGGATGTGTCTGCCCATTCTCTACTATGGGATTTGTGTGTCTGGCAAAGCAATACATTCAAAGAAGGAAAAAATTAATGTAAAATAGGATCTGAACAACAATTTAGGCACCAAAAATGTACGAGCTAGCCTGCAAACAAAGAGTGGTAAGGACATACCTGAAGATCACCGCTAGCCTGTCCAGCCAAACCGTGGGGTCGGCAGATTTCCCATTGCTGGTCTGCTGAGCAAGCAGCTGGGGTAACAAAGAGAGATGAGCAGCTAGACCGTGGCATCCTGCCCCCAAGAATGAGCAGCTCAGCATCACAGTTCAAACCACCATGACAAAAAGGAGCACTGACCTTCTTGAGGACCATGACCTGCAATGAGCACAGGTCACTCAGACATTTGGCTATCTTCTCCAGTGGAAGCCTGGCTAAAACCAAGGCTGTTCCTGCAAGACGAGCAGAAAATGGCTTTCAGATGGACAGCATGACCATCCACCTGAAGTGGACATGTTCAGTGATATAGCAAGGTCACTTGACCCAGAACATCACATAATGACAATGTAAACAGATTAAGTGAGTTAATTAAGATTTTATGCCACAGAAGCAGCCAGGTTTACATTCATGATGAAAGTTAAGTTATATACAGTGAGGGAAATAATTATCTGATAATTATTTCTCTCACTGTATACTGCTTAACAGTTATAAAACTCCACTGTCTCTGATTTAACCTTAACAGAAATATCTTTGACGTGAGTCACTCCATATCAAAAACACACAGCGTGAGGAAAAATTTCCCTGTTTGTCTTCAGATTCCCCTGAAAAAAAAAATCACAGGTGCTCCAGTACCAAACTTCTGTAGAGACCCCAATTTCCGTCTCCATCTCTAATAGTTTTGAAACCACGGCCCTTTGAAATTTTTCCCAAACAAGCGGTGAAAGGAGAACTTTGAGGACTGATACACCTTCCTTGGAGGAAGTAGGGCTGGAGGAATTAGAGGAGGATATACCCATCTTCAGGGCTGAGGTCACTGAAGTAGTGAAAATAACTCGATGGTGGTATGGCTCTGCTGGTGGATGAGATCTGCCTCCAACTCTTGATGTTGTTGGGCTGTCTTGGCTGACTCGCCTCTTCACCATCGCATGGACACTGGGGACGCTCCCTTTGGACTGGCTTTCTTTGCACATACCAAGGATTTCACTGCATATATTACTGCAGATTGCATATATATCGTATATGCTGTGTGTTTGTTGTTCTTGTCACTATTTTGTTATTAGATGTCTATTGTTCTTCATTGTTAGTAGACACTTTCACACCGAAGCTCTGTAAACCCTGGGCTTTCTTGAATATTAACTTTTGTAGCTCCTGGCCACTTTGGTGTGACGAGTTTCACCGCAAGCACCGGTCGATATTAGATAAAAGTACACTGGTTATTGATAAAAATTTTCTGAATGCAGAAATATGGAGCAAGCAAAAAAAAAAACGAATAATAGGTTAGATGGAATAATTACATGGAATTATTTCTGTACCTAACTTGCATATGCTCTGTTTTTGCTCCCCTACTTCTATCTTTCTTTGCACTTCCGGAAAACTTCCAAATAAGCGCAGGTGTGTGTGGTCAACCAGTCATCGAGCTGTCACTCCAAACGCCTCCACAGTAGTTTGTATTTGGGCGTGTAAGATGTGTAACTTAGCACCAAGGCATCCTAAGTCAGGGCCGGGTGTTAAAAAACGGGGCCGCCATGCCTCATGCCCGTCCCACTGCCGGGAAGTACCTTTGAGGAGGCCAACAGCAGCTTCCGAGGACAGGAAGAAGGAGTCGAGGGCGTGGGCAATGTCCAGCAGGGCCTGGAAGTGCTGGATCATGAGGTCGCTGCATGTGGAGCACATGTTGTGGATGGCTTTGGCCGAGACTGAAGAGAGGGCCTTCTCCCGTAATCCCTTCATGAGGTAATTCAGCACAGGATCTGTTCCCACACACACACGGTTAGAGGAGCCCAAAGCGCATGCCTATACCCCACCCTCCAGGCAGGGGACATTATGAAAGGTAGCAAGTCCACGTTCCCTGTCCAGCACACACCTAAGAAGCGAGGGTTATGGTCAATCACTTCACCCATCTCCCCCACCAGGTCGATGCTGGTGTAGCGCACAGCAATGTGGATGGTCTGGGGTAGCAGCACCACCTGCTCCAGCACCTCCAGCAGGGTTGGATTGTTCTCGCTGCCCAGGGGAGAGGGGTTGACGCATCACACACACATCATCCATGAGCTGGATAAGGTAAGCAAAAGCCCACACGCCTTTCCTGGACATAACAGGATGCGTAGTGGGTGCTACACTTCAGGGGTGCACTTTCGCACTCACGGACTGACACTCCTGGCGATGGCAGCCATAATGAAGAGCACGGCCTCTGTCACCTCCCAGGGGGGGTTCCCCTCTTTCAGGGTGGCATACAGCTGTAGGAGAGAGGCGTCCCAGCTGGGTGAGCTGCTGATAGACCAAGCAGAGCTCCATCTTCAGCCTGTGCTTGACTCTGAAGAATATTGCTACACTTTATTCTTGGCTAAAGCCACTCTATGCTGCTGTACTGTGAGCTAAGACTACTCTACACTACACTATGCAACACTGCTACAGTCTTCTGTGGGTTAAGGCCACCCTACACTACTACACTCTACTATAGACCAAGGTCATGTTACACAGCTACACTCTACTGTAAGCCAAGGATGTGCTATGCAGCTACACTCTGCTATGGATCTAAACCACGCCGCACTTTGTCCCGCACACACAGCACATCCAGGATCATGTGACATACCTGGGAAAAGCACTCCACAGACCCAACCAGGAAGACAATGTCCTTCACCAAATCTGACACTCTCATCCGAAACTCCCCAAAATCATCGGTATCTTCAGGGATCCCCTCCTGTAAACACAGGCATAAAATTAAACGGTGTGTGTTTGTGACATCACAGCGAAATGAAAAGCAGCATCTTGGTCATCACACCTGACAGAGCAGATTACAATGCCGACCAGAACAGAAATGCACAAATAAACAGGCACGATCCAGAGCAGGAGCTGACAAGGAGCCTCACATGGTCGGGGTCTAGCTGGCAGTGATGGGCCAGTCCGTGCAGCAGCCTCTGGATGTAGGGCCGGAAGATTCCATGCAGCATGACATCACTGGTCTTGTACAGGTGCTCGCCCAGGCGGTACCAGAAGTTAAAGGAGATCTCCACCACCTGACATCGAGAGACAGTTCATTGGCCAGGGAACCTCTCTATGGCTCGATGGTGACGCTCCTTTGGCTCCAGTAGAAATTCGGGAGGGGGTCTCACCTCGTACTGGGGGTGTCCCGTGCAGATGAGAAGCAGCTCCAGGGAGCGGAGGTCCCCCATGCCCTGTCCTGGGCTGCGCACCATCGCCTCCAGGAAGGTCTCACACAGCTCCGTGAAGATGCGACAGTAATTAAGCACCCTGTGTGTGAGAAGTGCTCGTGTCACCATGGCCACCGGAGCTGTGTTTATTTACATTTTGCACACTAGGGGTTCACAATCTTTTGATGACCACAGACCAGTGTACACTGCACAATTTTACAGACCAAGGGGTGGGATTGGTCAGTGGGACAGATTTTATTAATCTGTTTCCATTTTTTGTACAATGCAGTCAAAGCGTAAAAACCATAAAAAGGTGTGGTTTAACAATATATGTGTTTTGCGGCTCAGCCGCACACCCAGGGGTTGGGAACGACAGACTGAAAGACAGCGGGGTGTCCCATTCCCATGTGCATGGATAGCGGGATCAGTGGGATTAGGACGCAAGGGTGGAGGGAGGGACGGAAAGCTCACTTGTCCAGGTCCTCACGGGCCACTGACATGTGGTAAGCCGTTTCCAGTGTGAGCACGCCCTGGAAGAGCTGCAGGGCAAGCGGCACGTTGCTGTCCACATTCTCGATGGCGTACAGCGCAGAGCAGACGCAGTCTGAGGCTGCCTCATGCAGATTGGTGGGCGTCTCATCCCGCTGCTGCAAGGAACAAGATGGCAAGAGTCACGCACATACCTCGGGTATCACTGTCTTCTATATCTCCGTGTGCGTCTTGAAAAGGACAGCAAGGTGGGACACAAGGAAACTGATGCACTCCACTGTACTTGTACCCATACTTGTACAAATGGCAAAGAGACCTTAATTTTCAATGTATGTTTAACAGATAGCTTAAGAGCACCAAAGAGACCATCTGTGATGCCCTGGAGGTGAGCGTTGTGACCACGAACACGCAAGAGATTCTGAAAGGGGAATAAAGAGCAAAGGCCACAGATCCGGGCGACACCCACCAGCACTTGGAAGAGGATGACGAGGAGCTGGTTGCTGGCCATGAAGTTGTGGTCCAGGACTCCCAGGTTAAACCAGCTGCTCAGGCACCGGAAGACCTTCATCAACATCTTCTCATTGTTGCCGGTTTTCTCGACACATGATACCTGAGGAGGAAGGGAGCAGTTAGGGTAAAGGTCCCCAAATTAAGGTCTACTGAGAGGCCAGGAAGTAGGACGCTGGGAGGGCCACACAATTCGCACCAGCAGAGTGACCACAGAGTTGGAGTAGAAGCTCAAATCCTCAATGATCTCCGTCCGACGATTGGTTCCGATGCGCAGGGAGCGGCTGTGTACCTCCTCGGGCAGCACGGTCAGGATCTCCAACAGGAAGGGCATGGAGGAGACGTCACTGCTGTACCTGTGGGAGGATCGGGAGGATAAGGAAGTGCAGAGAGATCCTGGTAAGGTTAGGAGACATTGCATGCTATCACTGAAAACAACAAAGGGTTAAGCACTCAATAACAGCATGGTGAACATCCTTACTTCTCTATGAGAGTCTGGACACAGCCCTTCCAAGAAGTCATCTGAAGGGCTAAATCTGCGATCGCTAGAGCAAGCTGGGAGAGAAGAGGAGTATCAGGAGCAGGTAGATGCTTCCAAAGAGACTGAAAGACATACCATCCCATGCAAAAGTACATGGGATTCAACTCTATTGGTCAAGACTTCTCACTGGATTTGTCTGTAAATATATTACAAGCATTGATTGGATGCTAAATTAATAAAATATCATCTAGTATTGCCTAATTATGCTCCCACTGTTGGAAACACACAAGGATGCAGGCCTAGCACGGAAACATCTATGCTGCACCCATGGTGGATCCAAGGGCGCTTTTCCACCGCACCAAGTACCATACTTTTGGTATTTTCGCTTTTCCATTGACTTCCGATCGAGTACCAGAACCAAAAGCGGCAAACCAGTTTGGGTACTTCCTTGGTAATTCAGTACTTTGGGGTGGGACTTGAAATGCTTTCTTTGTCGACTAGTTATGGAAAATGGCTGCGACTGAAAAACAATGTAAACACTGAGTCACAAACTCAGAAAACAAAGACAAATTAAGTAAAAAGAAATTAATAACGATCTGGTCAGAAGAACAGATTCAAAAAAAGATCATGGCATGACAAGACATTTAAAAAGTAAACTCAGTGACAAAGAAAAGTGAAGCACCCAGACAGAGTGGTGGAAATTAAATGAATCTGCAAGTGGTGAAAGGTCATGTGACTATTGCCATGACTATAATATCAAAATCAGATTAAACGGACAACAGACTTGGCGGTATGGGGACACTGCTGGTCCCATGTCAGTCAGAAGGGTGTGGCACTGCCCCCCCCAGCCGTTGTATCCTTTCCTGCGGCAAGTTGGCCCACAGCTGGAAAAGTGCCCAACGGGTACTTTAATAAAGTACCGAAAGTTCAGAACGTCTTCTGTTGGTTTTCCACCAATGTAAAAACTGGTACCAGCACTGAATGACATCATAAAAATGCAAGGTGGGGTCTTTTTACTAAATTCGAAAAATGGCTATAGTATGTAGCTGACATGCAATATTAATACCAAGATTACACGTTATGCGTAGACATTTCTCACACTGCAAGGACATTATACTGCATGGTTTTGCTAAAACTATTTTACTCTGTCACAGGAAATAAAACTTAAGCTTTGCTATTTTAATGATCGTTCCTTTTCAAGATGAACTAGTATATGTTTAAAAAGTAAGTTTAAAGTTTACTGCCGCCGCTTCTGCATCAGCTGTGCATGCCATAATCATTTTCATTTTTAAAATTCAAATCATTTCTAAATGACTTTGCGAGAAATGTATTGCAGCCCTAGTATATTACAGCAGATACTTCTTCATTTCTTCTGATGCCATCAACATCTCGTTGAATATGTTATTCCGACCAGATCACAATTAAAGCTTTGGTCTCTTCATATGTCCACACATCCAGTTTTATTGATGTTCTTTTTTTTACTTCGCTTTACCTCGGAGTTTGCAACTAGGCTTTTGCAGGATAGCAGACGTATTTTATTTTTGAGAGGAAGGTTATTTGTATGATCAGTCAACATTAAACACGTTTGCAAACCCCACCCTAAAGTACCGAAGTACCAAAAAAGTGCCCCAGCTGGTTTGGTACTTTTGACAGTGGTGCATGACTGAAAATAAATGGAAAAGGGAAAGTACCAAATTTCAGTAGCAGAACTATAGTACCTGGTGCAGTGGAAAGGTGAACATAAGCCAAGCAGGTCTGAAGCCAATCACTGTTTCTATAAATCAAGACTGCAGACTAACACACACTGACCTGAGTGACGATGACGGGGGAGAGGTCTTTGAGCCTCTGTATATGCGACAGCAGCGAGTTCCGAAGGGCCGTGTAAGTTTCGGCTGGAAGTTCATAGAATGAGGTCTGTATTTTCACCTTCATGGTCTGGGCGGCAAAGTAACAGGACTCCACGTCCTGCTGCAGCTGCAGAAGCTGGTCAGAGATCTCCCAGGCGTACATCTACAGGAGGGACGGGACACGTGTCAGCACAGCAGGGAAAACAGCAGACCAGCTCACTGTGCAGACAGCTCCAGTCAGCACCTCCCAGTAAACACAAACATCACAAGCTTTTTAACGCAGAAACGGTACTAAGGAGCCATCTATACACAGTCAGCACTTTTTGTCCAGATCAGGAAAGGACTCATCCCTGTGTGAGAATTTGATTATATTATAATGAAATCTAGAAAATCTCCGTAGTTCACCAAATAAGTACCCTCTCTCATTTATTACTAAAATTCCACTTACACAGCTATGTTGTCAGGAGCGTTAAACCCTAATATATAGCAGGGACAGCCAGCTGACCCTAGCACCCATAGCGGTCCGCTGGCCGCCCCGAGGAGCAGCTGAGGATTCTGCCTACAGGCCTGACACCATCACTGGACCTTCAGCAAAATCAGACTGAGCACCACAGTCACGTGAATGCATTAACTCTATACCTGTCAAACAGCAGGAGGACTCGAAGCTTGCCTCATTCTCTCTCTCAGCTAAAACACCTCCACTTAGAGGAAGGACATCCACCTGCTAATACTCTCCTTTAAAAAAAAAAAAACAGACACTGGCAGGTATCCAGGGTGTGGTAGGAGAAGTTGCTGATGTAGTCACACGAGCAAATCAGTATCAGCTTTATTGGCCAAGTATGTTCACACACGGGGAGCCTGTCTGCGGCTTTCATACATACAGTAAATACATACACAGTCAGGGCCGGACAGTGTCCACATACAGTGCAGCGGATATATACAATGTGTATGTGTGGTTGATAAATGATGACGATATATAAAAAGTGCAGCAGTGCATGGCAGTGCACTTAAATAACGGTCAAATAACCAAGACAATAACCATAACTGTGACTATGAACAAATCATTACATGCGAACCCAGGTGACAGTCGTGTCACACAACGATCATGACCATACCAAGTCACAAAATGCGACCGTACTGGCTGGGCAGCGCCTCCCAGCCAAGTCCAGCCCGGTTTGCCCTGTCATTCAATACACTTCGAAGTTATACAGAATATACCTAGACCAGGAAAGGGAATACGAAGCGGATCAGGCAAGGGCAGGCGCCTCTCCACACATTCAGCCACACTCACTATGTCTCTCAATATACTTCTCCTAAACCTGTTTTCCCAATACCAGTGCTCGCAGTTTCATGTCTGCCCGACCATATCCGTGGAGAATATCCACGGACGGATTCCGCCCGGTCACAGCCCACCCGGAAGCTTCCTGGTAGGCCGCGCCGAAGCCTCGAACTTTACTAGCCCACTTACCGATCTCTGCAGCTCCCCGAGCCACACGGAGGCTCGCTCTTTGCCGGCAGGATCCGGGTCGTGGTACAGCGCCTGGACGGCCCGGTAGACCAGCGCAAGGGATGGCTTGTTGCCCTCCATGGCACCTTTATGTTTCAGGGAAACTAGTTCAAGTGAAATATCTCGGAATACTGTGCATAAAAGTGTAAGCAGTCCGCCAGTTAATATTTATTTCGGTGGACGGTGCGCTTCTCGGAGCGCCATGTCAGACGGACAGGTTCGCCGTGTGTCCGATAAGCGCCCCCGTGTGGAAATGAGAGGAAGGATGGTTGGGACTTAAACATGTAAAAGAATATAAAATGTGAAACATAAAGCATATATATATATATATATATATATATATATATATATATATATGCGCACATGTGAGTTTGCATAAATACGTGTATTTTCATTAGTCTTAATGTCTTAATATCCACGTCTTAAAATGTGATATTTATATGCTATTCATTACTTTTCATTTGCACTATGACCAACAATAACGATATTTTACCTGAGTGAGGGCTGGACGCAGACTTAAAGTACTCCAGAGGTCCAATTTAACACCCCCAACTACCCCTAACACTGCTGACCACCACCGTGGAATATAAAAAAGCTAAAATACTAGATATTCTGGAAATATCTGTTTCTTTAATATTAGGACAATTAATAATTTAATTTGTAATTTCAAGATTTCAATAATGGGGGTTCCTCCCGCAGTGGGCAAAGGGGTATCTCTGATCACGAATCCCTGAAGTGGATGAGTTATGTGTTACAGGAGCAGAAGATTATTGCTGCTTCTAATAAATGAGCAACACAGTGTATTATTACTCTGCAGTTAGATTTCTTTGGACTGTTTGTCTTGTCATTAAATTGAACCCCCAGTTCCCACTTTAATCACCAAAGAATAAAATCTATTTGGTAATGATAATTTCCTTAGTTCAGGTTTGTTTTTGATTGCAGTGAACAGCACTGGGACACCCTGCAATCCTGGATGTAGTGACCGGTACTGGTGTTCTTCCTTTGACGATTTATTAGTAATAAGTATTAGTGCTTATTAATGCATCAGTGAAACGCAGTGCTCCTACAGCTCCTTTGTTAATATGTTGATATCTATTGATTTTGTTTACTGCAAGAACTCCACCCAAGACGCTGACGACTCCCCGGTCAGAGAGGGATCGCAGCATGCCAGCTGCAAGGAGGCGCGGTAATGATGACAACACACTTTGAACAGGATGAATACACAAAAAAGTGGATTCTAATTACTCCACAGCACCAAAAGCCTCATCTGAGGGCAGAAGTACCAAAGGAACTTAAGGAACTATAAGTCACCTCAAACGGCAGCTCCATTACCAAAGAGTAGATGATGCTTTCTTTGTAAATCATTTTATTGTGAAAAATCCAGAAAGTCATAGTATACTGGTTTACAAATAGTGCTTCTCATGTATTTACAGTAAAAACAAAATGAGAACAAACACACTGAGAACACACTAACGGTGATCTGCAACAGGAGTGTCGGTGTACTTTATGTAGTGTGAGAGAATTAACTGTTAAACGATTACAAAACAGTGAGATGTCTCAATGCAAGCAAAGTGTAGCAGAAATGGGTTCAGAGCAGCAGACGCAGGTAGGCTCACACCACCGGGCAGCTGTACTGCAGACCGGCTCAGATCCATATAGGCTCTCAGAGCTGCTTTATGCTCGCACTGCAGGCCGGCTCAGATCCATATAGGCTCTCAGAGCTGCTTTATGCTCGCACTGCAGGCCGGCTCAGATCCATATAGACTCTCAGAGCTGCTTTATGCTCGCACTGCAGGCCGGCTCAGATCCATATAGGCTCTCAGAGCTGCTTTATGCTCGCACTGCAGGCCGGCTCAGATCCATATAGACTCTCAGAGCTGCTTTATGCTCGCACTGCAGGCCGGCTCAGATCCATATAGGCTCTCAGAGCTGCTTTATGCTCGCA
>JAODJX010000065.1:31451554-31469032 GCA_026776945.1 Isichthys henryi
CGCAGACACTCCGACAGGCAAACACGCAGACACTCCGACAGGCAAACACGCAGACACTCCGACAGGCAAACACGCAGACACTCCGACAGGCAAACACGCAGACACTCCGACAGGCAAACACGCAGCCTCTGGTGGCTTTTCTGTAAAAGTACGGATTACCAGGACACACTTGCAAGAACATCTGCAATAGTTACATCAAGAACAGTGCAAATAATTCACTTGTGGTATAATTTGGTTTCCATAAGGTAAATTATATAGCCAGATTTTTTTGTTCATCATATATTTATGAATAGACTTGAACTGAGACGGTAGTTGGGACTGAGGTGGATGTATGATCATTTATTGCTCAGCACACTGCAGATCCTACCCCAGGTCTGGAGTACATATTTATGAAGAACAGGATATTTGTGTTTTACAGTCAAAGCACTGCAGAATTGATTCCATCAATTCCCAAATCAGTCTGACCCACAGTGGACTTGGTCAAAGATTAGGATGTTATTGAAATATTTATTTATAGTTTTTTCATAAACTGGGGAAGACCATGCAAAGAACTAAGTGTTACAGCTGTTGGTGTCACTGAGAGCAGGACAGGATCAGGTGTACGGTCACCCCCACATGAATGCTGCTTTTCTCCTGCATTCTGGGATGCAGCGAGACTCTGGAAGGTTCCTAAGAGGCTTTTAGAGGTCAGTCGCTTGGAAACTGTCACAAGCAGTCAGTCACCTGCAGAAGTCATTGAGAGACCCCCACCCACCCCCATTACTGTAGCAGCACAGCCACCATTGTTGCCCTGGCTGTGACTCTGCTCTCAGCCGAGTCCTTAACCTGGGAGGCCCCCTGACTGGGAGGGGGGCACTCAGCTGTTGGACCACCAGTTTTCTGTCGCCCATTTGCACATCACATCGATGATGTCACCAATTAACCATGTCGAAGTGGGTCCCCTGATTCTAGTGTGTGAGGTGTAATGGCTACCACTCAGAAGTAGGAGATGGGAAGGGGCAGGGCTGACCTCAGCTCGCCCTACAGGAAGCCCGAGGTAGGGGGAGCGGGGGAGTCTGTCAAACAGTGCAGTACTTAGATTAGTAAAATCAGTCATGCTGTGAAATGTCTGTGTATCAGGGACAGTAAAATGGGATAAAAAGGGATTAATAAATTACCCTGATTCATTCATAATTCCGTAAATAATGTGATTTTAGGAAGACAGACATTGCAGTCATAACGACTTGCAAACAACTTTCATATATAAAATTTTAGCTGTGAAAATGACTGTCCTCATAAATAAACCAGATAAAATCTCTCTACGCAATAAGAAGCTTCACTACATAGACACTCAGTTCAAATGGAAAGGAAGTCAAACTACAAACATGAGGTCACACACACGGTTGGTATTTACGAAGGCAGCGGAGACAAGCAGAGAGGGATCCAGTATAACAAAAGTAAGTACAGAATGACAATCAGGAACACAACACATGTATTTACAACAGATAACATGAAGGGGCTGTATACAATACCCCCAAAGCATGATGGGAGATGCAAATGAGCTTCCCAGACACAGTGTTCGTTGTAGCTTGTGTGGTGTCCCGGGTGGACCCCCTCTTCAGCCCCCACCTCCACCATCCCCCCTTGGCCTCAAAAATTGTGCGTCCATCTCCTCCTGCCCTCCTGCTAACAAAAAACTGGCACTAACTGTCATTTAACTGGTGGGGGGGCACGTTATGCTGGTGCCAGTTCCACTTGTGACACAGCTCTCTGCTGTGCGCCGTAGATACAGCCCTGGGCGGCGAGCAGCTCCTTGCTGGAGGAACCACCCTGGGAATTTGCATTTGTTTTTCTCCACCAGCGCAAGGTCTCCCAGTCACAGAGACACACCTGCAAATGCACACATGACCTCGCCCTCGGAGACGGGAAGGCTGAACAGCAACTCCTCCCCCCTAAGGTATCCCGCCCACTTTTCTAAGCCTCCAATCCTATTTGTGAGAGTGACGTCTGCTGGTGTCAGAAAAGGGGTTAAGCTCCTGGGTGAGGTGCAGCTCAGCCAGCAGGTCTGAACATCTCCGTGCTCTGGGGGGTCCTGCTTAGGTCCCCATCAACCGAACCAACAGGCCAAAGGCTGGGGCCACCTGACTGGCTCATCTGCCACCTGTCCATCCAGGACTGAGCTTCTCACACCATGGTGCCTCCTTCAGGTATCAGCTGAAGGCTCAGTACCCACTTTATCCAGCAGCCCGACCTCCTCCTGCAGGCCGACCTCCTCCAGCAGCCAGATCTCCTCCAGCAGACAGAGCTTCTCTCGTCCAGGCCTGGCTAAGATAACCAGATAAACAAGGGATGCCATGGTGCCCTGGGAAAGTAGGAGGCTGCAGGGAGGCAAGACCTAAACAAGGCTGGGTGCAGTGTGCAATTCCTGCGCAGGAATGAAAATACATGCTGCCTGTTGATAAAGCTGTGAGCACTACCTCTGTTCAGACAGAGATCTGAGTGGAGTTGCGTTGTGTGGGCAAGGGCAGCGGGCACAACACGGTGCCGTGCAGAAGAGGAAGCGAACAGCACGCCTCCACCTGCATTTCCTGGGCATGGAGGCACACGGGTACGATGGAGAGCGGGACACTTACCAAATCGACTACCGGAGGATCGTGGGGGACACAGAGCCAAGCTGGTCCCGGGACTCACCCAGGGAGGGCGAACACCCCCTGCACATGCTGCCCATCCATGCCAACCCACACGGGCACAGGCACGAGACGGCGGCCCAGCGCTACAGTGCCACCCGCATCCAGGCCGGCTACGAGCCAGAGAGGTGAGCCACCCAAGCATGACTGTGGGGCTGGGAATTTGCTTATGGAAATGCTGCATGCTCTCTAATACAGAGACCCAGTGAGGGGCCCCTAGACTGGATCCTATGCATGCTGTCTGATGCAGAGACTCAGTGAGGGACCCCTAGGCTGGATCCTATGCATGCTGTCTGATGCAGATACTCAGTGAGGGGCCCCTACACTGGATCCAATGCATGCTGTCTGATGCAGATACTCAGTGAGGGACCCCTAGACTGGATCCTATGCATGCTGTCTGATGCAGAGACTCAGTGAAGGGCCCCTGGATTGGATCCTATGCATGCTGTCTGATGCAGATACTCAGTAAGGGGCCCTCACACTGGCCCCAATGTATGCTGTCTGATATTAGGCAGAGATCCAGAGAGGGGCCCCACGGCTGGTTCTTATGCATGTTGTCTGATACGGTATTTAACCAGATATGGTAACTAACCAGAAGTTGTAAAAGTGCTAGAGGATTGTATGAGGAAGCTCAGTCACACGCATTTAAAAAATATGTATTGATGTAATAAAATTAATAAAGGACAAAATGTTGTTTCCTCACGATATAAAATATAAAAATATTGGTTAATCTTGCATGATCTCCTGGCCAGTGCTTCCAGTAAGACTGACTGGAGGGTATCAGACCATACCTGGGTGAATTATCCTTACCTGTCTAACCCTTGAATTTACAGGATGATTTAATCATTACACATACATGTACCTGTATATTTTTAGGGTGATTTAACAGTTTAATTCTTGTGTATCCATATATTTAAGAGATGTTGTAATAATTTTAGTTGCTGTACCTGAATATTTATGAGATCTGCTTGTTGCTGTACATTTACAAGGGGATTTAATCACTTTGCCTGTCTTGTGTCTTGTTACTATAAAACCCTGTCCAATTATTAATCTTGTGAATTAATCTCCCAGTGAAATGGCACTGCACAAAGACTCCTGTGCTATGCATTAGTGACAATCCGATTATATCAGCCTGACACCAGTGTCAATGTCCTCATAGTCGCCGATCCGTTCCAGAGCAGCAGGCCTGCTGGGAAAATGGAGCAGGGTGATAATTTGCACTCACATGGACATGTGATTGCACAGAAACCAGGCACCCTGGGAATTGCAGGCAAGATCCCTGTGCCATCTCCGCTCTCAGCTTGGCTCACAGGTGTTCCTTCCCAGCGCATTTGAAAACATGCTGCTGAGAAGTCCCGGGGGGGCGGGGGCTTTCACAGAGGAGTTAGCTGTGTTTGTCGGTAAACAGTATTGGCTTTTCCACAAGCTCTGAGACAAGCAGCTGTGGGAAACAGGCACTTTACACCCTGCAGAACTCCTGTCCCATACAGTAAGACTTGTATTTTTCCAAATTTCCTCATAGAATATCTCATACTTCCTAGATTTTAAAAACACTGAATCATCCCTGACAAGTCTTAACATTCTTTGGCGGGCTTTCAAGAGTCCAAGGAACATTTAAGAGGACAGCACAAAATTTGTTAATGTCTTCCAGGGAACTGAGTGCTAATGGACAGATAAGCAAACATAAACATCATATTTATCAGGACCAATTTAGCTGTTTTAATATATCAGCTACACCTTGTTCATCTACATTTCACATAACACCAGTGACTAGAGGCATGCAGTCAATGTCTGTACATTTCCTGTGGATCTGAAAAACTTTTCAAAATGCCCGGTCATCCATATTTCACATCATTTATCCCTTAAAAGGCTGCAGTGAATCTATCACAGGAGACCCAACATAGTGAAACCACCCGATTCATCGCAGGGCGCATGCGATAAGGATTTTGCATAATTGCATGATTTTAGACTGCCGGAAGAAAGCTGTGCAAACTCTTCACACATACAGGGGTTGGAACCACCAGCGCTTACCAATGAGCTACCTGCTGAGTTACCGCACCTCCATCCATCCATCCATCCATCCATCCATCTACTATAACCACATATAATTTTCAGGATCATTATAATATTCAGCACACCATGATAATGTAAACATTTTTCATTTAAAAGATAATTTTTCATTATTCAAATTTTAAAAATCACGTATGGGAAATAAAGGTTCTTCAGAACTCTGTACTCTGCCGGTCAGTTTGTAATTTCGGGTTGTTATTTGAATAATTGTCACGATCAGTAGCGGCGTGTGAGACCACAGGGGAAGCAGGAGAAGGAGGTGTAGGTTTGGGGAATAAGGATTTAATGGAAAACGGGAGTAGGGACATGAAACAGGCAACGCACAGCAACACTATACAGTAAGACTTCAATCTAGGATCTAGGGAGAAAGACAGAACGCGGACGTAAATACACAGGACAAATCGCAATAACAGGACACAGCTGGCCACAATCGGGATTGATTACACACGAGGTAAATGAAGGGACATGGCACACAGGAGGATCGGATGAGCGGGAAATCATAATAATATGAAAAACTTCCATTCCATTCCAATTGTAATGGAAATATCTTGCCAAGAGCACAGTAAAGTAAAGCTGTCTAACAATACAGTAGTTTCTTTTTTTTTATTAACAAGTTCTCCAAAAAGCCGGCATATTCTCAGGAAGCTTGGAGAGAGTTAAGCAGTATTGGCTTTTAAGGGATTCTGTTGATTAGCCATATGTCAATGAAAAACAACAAAAACCAAGTGGACCACAGGCAGCTGAGCTCATCGCTTCATGCAGGAGAACATGCAAGCAGGTGACGCAGTGCATCGCTTCATGCAGAAGAACATGCAAGCTGGTGACGCAGTGCATCGCTTCATGCAGAAGAACATGCAAGCTGGTGATGCAGTGCATTGCTTCATGCAGGAGAACATGCATGCTGGTGATGTAGTGCATCGCTTCATGCAAGAGAACATGCATGCTGGTGATGCAGTGCATCGCTTCATGCAAGAGAACATGCATGCTGGTGATGCAGTGCATTACTTCATGCAGGAGAATATGCAAGCTGGTGATGCAGTGCATTGCTTCATGCAGGAGAACATGCCAGCTGGTGATGCAGTGCATCACTTCATGCAGGAGAACATGCAAGCTAGTGATATCTAGCGGCTCTCAGAGGATCAGAGTTCGGTCTTAAGCTTGGGATGTGAATGCCTCTGTCTGGTTCTGACCCAGTTCTGGTCCAGTAGTACTTATGTATACAGTCACAGGACATCCCCAGACAATCTCTGCTCTTGTACGGCTGAGGAATTTTCATTCCTGCACGCAGGCATTCCTCAGATGACCTTGAGGCATGTTAAGTCAAAGCGTTCATCCCAAATCCTCCATCCCTAAATAATCCACAAGTCTAAATACACAGTCAGATCGGAAGATCGTATCATCACTGAAATAGAGTCTGCTTGGAGTAACATACTGAATATATCATAGGGAAATATGAAATGAAAATGAGGTGATTCTGAGGATAATAAGAAGAGAAAAACTGCAGTAAAAGGAGATGAACGACCTCAGTCAACAGAAGCATGTTCTGATCTGAGGCAAGAGTTAGAGCAGAATTTCAGCTGAAGTTGGACAGGCCAAGAGATGGTTGGTGAAGACAAAAGAGAGTGAAATAACTAAAAATAATAATCTGGGCGATGCTGGGTGAGTTAGTGTGTGTGTTGCATGGAGGTCTGAACCGTTAAGTGAGTCTGATTGCCACTGGGAAGAAACCATTCTGATTTTGTGACATGCTGGTCTTGATGGATATATCATGCTCAAAACAACAGCCAGAGCTGAATTTTCTAGAGAAAACGGTGAAACGGGTGCCTGAAAGAGTAATAAATTATGATCCCGACATGATGCACCTGCATGTTTGCTCTGGGAAGTCAGCAGGTCCTCAACATTCCTAATCAGTCCAATCTCTCTGTGAGCAGTTCAGCATGCTCGCTAGGATAAGGGCTCAGCCCGCAGCCTCACTGACGAGATAATTTCATATCCACGCCCATGTCAGGGTATGCCACAAAGAAAGGGTCTCCGTAAAATGGGGCAATCTGCCATCAGAGGAGGTTTGGATGAGTCAGATGGTCTCAGAAGTAGAAACAGACCGTTGCATGCGTTTAACTTTTTTATGTAGTTATCAGTGTTAATTGGTTCAGATTTAACACAACTTCACTTTACTGAGCTCTGAACGTTGTCGTAATTTCTCTTTCAGTCATTTTTTAATTTATATTTATTTCGTCCACTTCCATGTATTTAAAATTCCATAAATACGTACCTCTGCAGTACCCAGGCGTATGTCTACTTTGATGTTTTGTATTCTGTTAGATTTGTTACTTACTGGATATTGGGAATAAGAATTCCTATGTACGAAAGGTAAAACCTCTTGAATCTTGAAGCGTGTAACATTCGGGGCTACTCTGTTACACAGGTTCTACACTCCCGATACGTCTCCGGTAAGAAAGCAGCTCATGCGGAAATGCTGTTGCACGAATTTAAATGTACAGAAAGAGTGTCTGTTCTGCCGTGGGCCATCAGGGAAGCGTCTGCTGGTGCACGTCGGACTTCCGATCCATACTTAATACATCGCATTCATACATCCGAAGATCTCCCAAATGTATTAACCCTAAAAGCATGAAGGAGCCTTATAAGTACAGAAACATTTACGGACCGCTTAAAGGCAATCGGGATACCCGGAATCCTGCGAGTCTCGCTACCACGTGTAAAGAATGTGACGTAGACCGATCGGATAGGCTCGACTATGATCGGACCTGATCGGCTAAACTCTGGACATAATCGGATCGACTCGAATCGTTACGGCCACTCGCTGCGCTCGGCGCCTCGTGACCAGAACCAGGCAGTCCGCTGATCCCGCACACACTTTGGGGAGCCGGTGCTGACGGGCAGCCGTCGCGCACTCCAGGTAGAGTATCTCTCTCTTCGTTTCCTAACGCCAAACCTGGATTAAGACCGAGATATTCCGAGCTCTGGACGGGATCTGCCGGCGTTCGGACTGGAATCGGACGGGATTATGCGCGGTGCCACTCTGCCTCACAGGTCTCATCGAAGCCCGTCATCATAAGCATGATCCTCGGTGTTGGGGATGCTAGCCTGCTAGGCTGGCTAATCCGGAGAATGATATGATGGAGACGATCTCGGAGCGGACTGACTAGCCCGGGGATGCCCGATTCGGCTCGTGTGAGCTGGATCAAATTCTTGGGTTCGGACTGCAAGATGTGGCTCGGTTCGTGATTCCCGCCGACGTGTTTGATCTGACTGAAATGAGACCAGCTGGATCATGATGTCACTGATTTAGATCCGGAAAGTATCCATAAAAGTACTTGAACCATCAACTCCGTGACCCGCAACCTCCTTCTGGGTCTCCTATAAAAGCCACAATGGAGTCAGTGTTGGGGCTTTAATAAGTTTGCTGTGACATCTTTGTCCCATGGGCACTGGACCACACAGGGTCATGAGGGGGGTGACTACAGCATTCCAGCCTCTCACATCCTGACTCCCTGACAGTCCTTCTGGACCGCATACGGTTAGGACGGGGGTGACCGCAGTGGTGCCTGTTCCAGCCCCTCACAACTCGACTCTCTGACAGTCCTTCTGGACCTCACACGGTCAGGAAGGGGGTGACCGCAGCGGTGCCTGTTCCAGCCCCTCACAACTCGACTCTCTGACAGTCCTTCTGGACCGCACACGGTCAGGAAGGGGGTGACCGCAGCGGTGCCTGTTCCAGCGTCTCACATCTCGACTCTCTGACAGTCCTTCTGGACCGCACACGGTCAGGAGGGGGATGACCGCAGTGGTGACCGCTCCAGCCCCTCACATCCTGACTCCCTGACAATCCTTCTGGACCGCACACGGTCAGGAGGGGGGTGACCGCAGTAGTGACCACTCCAGCCCCTTACATCCTGACTCCCTGACAGTCCTTCTGGACCGCACATGGTCAGGAGGGGGGTGACCGCAGTGGTGACTGCTCCAGCCCCTCACATCCTGACTCCCTGACAGTCCTTCTGGACCGCACACAGTCAGGAGGGGGGTGACCGCAGTGGTGACCTCTCCAGCCCCTCACATCCTGACTCCCTGACAGTCCTTCTGGACCGCACACGGTTGGGGGGGGGGTGACCGCTCCAGCCCCTCATATCCTGATTTCCTGACAGTGTCTCTCCTTTCCTGGCAGCATGGCGGATTACTTGATCAGCGGAGGCACTGGCTACGTCCCAGAGGATGGGCTCACTGCCCAGCAGCTCTTCTCCATCGGAGATGGCCTCACGTACAAGTAAGTCCCTTCTGGTCCGCTGTGGGGGGCACGGTTTGGGCCATAGCAGAACCGATGGTGTCACCTACAAAAGAGTGACTGACCCATAGTGTATAGCTCCCAGTGTTCGGCCAACAGGGGGCGCCAAAATCACTGGGGCCCCATGCAAATGCGTGACTTGGGTGGTGATCGCTGCCCAGTAATGGTGTGTTTTACCTGTGTGTGTGATCATCTGACTTTTCTCTCTCTGTCCCTCACTCTAGTGATTTCCTCATTCTACCAGGTTTCATCGACTTCACGTCTGACGAAGTGGTAAGTCCCACCCACTGGCACCTCCTGCAGGCTGTTGGGAATCCCATCTCGCCCTCAAGCTTCACTGATTGGATGAGACTGATCTGTCCTTGATGATGTCAGCAGAACAGACTGTGTTTACATATGTAAAATAGGGAAAGCATGTTGCTTTAAGGTCATTTACAGGCATTTTCGCATCTAACTTTGTCTATTTACATGGTGAGTCATGGGGAGGTTTCTGCTGGAAATACCTGGAGGCCCTGTTTTGATTGGCTCTCAGCCAGCAGGGAAGCCTTGAAGCCCTGAAAAGCTGGGGGGGGGGCTGGAGCATAGTGCAGGGAGGTGACCTCCACCTCGCCCCTAAACTCATTCTCACCTATGGACAGCCAGAGGTAACCTTTTCATCTGAGCCTTGCCAGTCCACACAGGCCTCATGTAAACATGTCCCCTGAGGGCCCTGGCGGGCCCTTACTGGACAGCAGCCACACACACTGTATACTGCTGTTTGTATTGCAGCTGAGCCTCTTAGCCGAGCTTGGATCAGTACTTCAAGGTGCCAGGGTCAGTTCTGCATCCTCCTGTTTGCTGCAGAGCTTTTCCATTCACCGTGATTTTTAGGACTGTTTCTGCTTTCCGGGCAGAGTGCTGTTGCTGTGATTTATTTTTCCAGCTTTCATTCTTCAGGCCGTCTCCTTACACCCATTTATTCACTATGCAGTGCCCTTCCTCTGCCGCTCCTCCATGGGAAGGTGCCTGCATATCAACATTAATGCTCCTGTTCCATCTAACCCCTGGATGTTGGCAGTTGTGTAGCTCAGAATCCCAGCAGCAGAGATGATTACATGCACAGATTGTGTTACTGATGAATAGTCATGGTTGCCCAGAATGGTGTCTGTCTGTGAACTCTGTTACTATTTTTCAGTCAGCTCCTCTTGGCAGCTCTGTGTCAGGTCTTATTCTCTGGGTAGTAGGAAACACTGGACAGGGAGATTCATACTCTATTCTGTGAGGTAGATGAGTGGCATCCCAGGCCGCTACCTCATTCTATCGTTAATGGGAAACACCCGAGGGGGAGATTCCCACACTGTTTCCTGTGAGTAAGGAAGTATGTCTTCTGTGAATAAAATGAGGGTCTTTTGAGAAAATCACATGTGGACAGAGAAGATTCTTCTTGTGGTCTCGCACACCTGAAGTGTGCCTTGGAATATGATATAAATCTGAAATAATTTGCATTTGAATTACAGATACCTGTATCTGTAAGAGTTCTACAGGCATAACTTTCACACTAAAGCAATGTGTCTACTCTGCGGGGAAATCCCTAAATAAGTGCCCATTAATGTGAAAGCGAAGGTGTTTATTTTGAATATCTACCTTCCAGGACTTGACCTCTGCTCTGACCAGGAAAATCTCCTTGAAGACTCCACTGATCTCCTCACCCATGGACACTGTGACAGAGTCGTCTATGGCCATTGCCATGGCGGTAAGTAGTGTGCCCCCATCACCTGTACCAACAAGGTGCAGTGATCCTGGCCTCGACCAGAGTTGGGTAATTCAGGTCCAGAGAGACCAGACCGGGATTTTGTTTCAACCAACCAGTTGAGTACTCTGTGATTGTGACACTCTATGCACAACTGGATGGTTGAACCAAATTCTTGGTCTGGACTTTTACTCTCTGGACCTGAATTGCCCAACTCTGGCCTCCACCCCCCACTATCTGTGTTCCCAGCTCATGGGAGGCATCGGCATCATCCACCACAACTGCACACCCGAATTCCAAGCCAACGAGGTGCGGAAGGTCAAGGTAAGGTGGGGGGGGGGGGTGCGATGGGGCCACAATAGGGCATCAGGCACACAAGCGGGACACCTCAGGACGCCGTCTTGTCCATCGTGCTGCAGAAATTCGAGCAGGGCTTCATCACAGATCCCGTGGTCATGAGTCCGCGTCACACCGTCGCTGACGTCTTTGAGGCCAAAGTGCGGCACGGCTTCTCCGGAATCCCTGTCACTGAGACGGGCAAGATGGGCAGCAAGCTAGTGGGCATCGTAACCTCGCGCGACATCGACTTCTTGTCCGAGAAGGACTATGGCCGCGCCCTGGAGGAGGTGTGTGGCGGTGGGGGGCAGGGATGGGGGTTTTGGTGTCTGTTTGTTGGGTGTTGAGTTAGTCAGCCGGGATTGGTAAAGATTTATCACCTAGTGTAGAGGTTCCTAACCTTTTGATGACTGCGGTCTTTACAATTGGCAAATATTTTACAGACCAGTATGACTGTCAACTGGCAGGACTGAGCTTGTAAAAAAAGTCACGGCTTGAAAATATAAAGTTTACATTTGGGAATTAAACAGCCCCCCAATCCCTGGTAGATCCTGCTCTGTGAACAACTTGTGTTTTTTTTATTTAGAATTTAAATAATTTATGCAGCAATGATTCACTGCTCTGCTCATGGTCCATTGTCCTGCAGGCCATGACCAAGAGGGAAGATCTGGTCGTTGCACCTGCGGGGGTTACCCTGAAGGAGGCCAATGACATTCTGCAGCGCAGTAAAAAAGGTGAGTAATGGGGTCACCAGTCAGTCCTTGGGGGGGTCAAGCACATGCCCGTGACGGATCTGCTGTGAAAGTTCTGTGAAGTTCTTACATGGTCTGTCTTGGATCAGGGAAGCTGCCCATTGTGAATGACAGTGATGAGCTGGTGGCCATCATCGCTCGCACGGACCTGAAAAAGAATCGGGATTATCCGCTGGCTTCCAAGGACTCGCGCAAGCAGCTGCTGTGTGGTGCTGCCATTGGGACCCGGGAGGACGACAAGTACCGACTGGACCTGCTCATGCAGGCCGGTGTGGATGTGGTGGTTCTGGTGGGTTCGGGCCCTTCTCTGAGTGCTAGTGTTGTTGCATCCATCCCTTGCTTCATAAGTGCCGCCTGCTAACGCTCCATGACGACCCCTTCATGAAGGCGATTGGCTGTTTACTAGATAGGGTTCTATGTGTGGGAACTGTCAAGACCTAAACTGGATGTAGCTTAAACGTTTTGTAATGCACAGCTTTGGATTTGCTGACACTTTTGGTAGTATAACGACCTGCATGATAATGCATGAACCTGCATGACGCTGGTCCAAAGTGCAGCCTTCAGAAACCTGCAGGGTATGGAATATCATGTATGGAATTATCAGATTTTCCCATCCATACAATAAGTGATTCATAACCCAGTTATAAAAAACTATTTGACTTGAAACAGGTTGGTAAATTTTAGAGGGACTATTTTCTCACCTTTGGCCTCCATCATATTGGTTTTATAAGCTTATTTGCACAAACCCCAAACTGTCTGGATATATAGCTGTTTACTTATATTCACATATAGCTGTTTACTTATATTCACACATAGCTGTTTACTTATGTTCACTTATTATTCACACATCTTAGTTTCTTTTACTTTTTATTCCATTTATTGTTTTTTGTACATTTCTCTTGGTGTTTAATTCTACACTCCATGCCACAACCAGCACCACAACAGCTCCTTGTACTTTTCTGATTCTGATAAAGACTAAAAACACAGTTATAGACCTCTGTGATTTTTCTTCCCCCACCTGACAGGATTCCTCGCAAGGCAACTCCGTTTATCAGATCAGCATGATCAACTACATTAAGCAGAATTCGCCCGAGCTCCAGGTCATCGGGGGCAACGGTGGGTCACAGCCTAGGGGACACGTCCTCTTCGTTCGGTGCTGGGAGGTGACGTCTCTTGCTGATGGTGTCCCCTTGTGTCTCTAGTGGTGACAGCAGCGCAGGCCAAGAACCTGATCGATGCCGGTGTGGACGCCCTTAGGGTGGGGATGGGCTGCGGTTCCATCTGCATCACGCAGGAAGGTCGGGGTGGGGGAGGCCCTGAGAGAGCTGGCCCGTTTTGCCGGAGTGTCCCCAGTGGCTCAGCATCCTGTCCCCTGTGTCTCCCACAGTGATGGCATGTGGTCGGCCGCAGGGCACCTCGGTCTACAAGGTGGCAGAGTACGCGCGGCGCTTCGGGGTGCCTGTCATCGCTGACGGCGGCATCCAGACCGTGGGCCATGTGGTCAAGGCGCTCGCCTTGGGGGCGTCGACCGGTACGCTGGACGATGCCAGGGGATAGGCACCACCCGTTTGGTCACATGGACTCCTGATCTCTTTACTTTACCCCCCAGTGATGATGGGCTCCCTGCTGGCTGCCACCACTGAGGCTCCCGGCGAATATTTCTTCTCGGACGGCGTTCGCCTGAAGAAGTATCGCGGCATGGGCTCACTGGATGCCATGGAGAAGAACAGCAGCAGCCAGAAGCGCTACTTCAGGTCAGGCTTTGGGGCAGGCTGCAGCTCCAGAGCGCCCTCTGCTGGCTGTGCTGCCCACTGCATCTTAACTCCATTCTACCTTTGTGCCCCAAACAGCGAGGGAGACAAAGTAAAGGTGGCCCAAGGGGTGTCCGGCTCTGTTCAGGATAAGGGATCCATCCACAAGTTTGTCCCCTACCTGATCGCTGGGATCCAACATGGCTGCCAGGACATCGGGGCCAAGAGCCTGTCCATCCTGCGGTGAGCCATGCTGATGGAGATGCTCGTTGGTGGGGGGCCAAGTTCTGGTCAATTCTGAGTGGTGAATAAAGCTCTTGGTTTGTAGGTCAATGATGTATTCCGGGGAGCTGAAGTTTGAAAAGAGGACTATGTCTGCGCAGGTGGAGGGGGGCGTGCACGGCTTGCACTCGTAAGTCTCCCCTCCATGACCATGACCATGCCTCCCCCTCAGTCCACATGCGATGGCCCGGTGCTGATTGTGTTTGGAATGCCGTGTCACATGGGCGTCACATGACTGTGTCTTCCTTCTTCCCCCTGCCTCATGCACTCACTGTAGGTATACCTATGTTCCATGTGAGTATCTCAGCGTCAGCCTCTGACACATGATCACAGTGCCGTTTCTGGTGTGCTGATGTGCTCTTCGGGCTGAGGGGGATCCGGGATCTTTCCGGGGAAGGTTTCCGATCTCCGGGTGAGAGACCCGAGGCGGAGATTTTTTTCCCTCGAACCTGACGCTCTTTCCGACCGTCCTGGCCAATCCCCTCCCTCCCTGTTGAGCTTTGCAGCTGTGCAGCCAGAAACTGAGCTGTCGATCTTGCGTTTGTCTGCACCCACATATGCGGCGTGCTTCCTGAACTTCCATGCCTTGTGTT
Source organism: Isichthys henryi (assembly GCA_026776945.1). Lineage (NCBI taxonomy): Eukaryota > Metazoa > Chordata > Actinopteri > Osteoglossiformes > Mormyridae > Isichthys > Isichthys henryi. The sequence continues at coordinate 31,466,034 of JAODJX010000065.1, forward strand.
CCTTCCCCGCAGTTGGAGCACAGACTCCACCTCTATGCTCCAGTGTGTGCCCCGGTAATGTGCTTAAGGACGTAAAAACCTGGCTTGTGTGAGAGCCGGCTCGGGTTCGGGTAAACAGGGGAGAGTGCGGGCCTGTCTGACGCTAACCGCTAAGTGCTCTTTGCTGTCTGTGCTCTGTGAAGATCACTGCTGGGTTGTTCCCACAGTGGTTTACAGGCCCTTTCAGCAGCCATTTTAACACGGGCTTTCTGCCACTTTGATCCCTTTGAAGACCTTTTTCTAATGCAGCTAACAGCGTGGTTTCTGCTCGCTGCTGCTGTCGCCGTAACTGTGACCCCTCCTGACCTTATTTATTTGATGCTTCCCCCACAGTTACGAGAAACGGCTGTACTGAAAGAGGAGAGAATGCACTGACAAGGGCCGCCGCTGGGACCACGACCACAACTGTGCCCAGACAGAACGGACACCTCTGAATAGCTTTTCACTACAGACAATCTGCGACCTGCGGACAATCGGCTAAGCTCCGGTGTCACCCCTGAGACACACGTTAAGGTTTATCCAAAGGAAACGTCACAATAATTAGCCACCAAAACAACGATGCCACATCCTGCATCCTGGCAACCCTCTGTTGTTAGTGGCTTATGCTACATGGTGCGTGGCTGCATTTCCCATGATGCTGTGCGACAGCTGGACACTGCCTCGTGGCTGGTGGGCTCTCGACTGCCCCAGCCCAGATACAGACGTCCTCTCCCTGGCTTCCTGAAGTACAGCTAAGCTTTCCACGCCTTCTGGATCCTTCCTCTGAGCCCCACTGCAGACAGACGCCGTGCCGGCCGTGTCACTGAGGATCAGGCCTCTGACCGTAAGCAGTAGCTGGCTTCTGGCTTCGTGCATAGCGACCCGCGCGTACCGACACCATGCAAAGCTACACCGCACGTTTCCTGGCCAATCAGAACTTGACTCTACCTCCCCTGCTTTGTCCGTGATGTCACCCTCTACCTGGCGATGTTGTCCTGGACCTTGGTGCCATTCTCTGGACTTCATTGTGATTACGGGTGAAGAGACTGAGAATGTTTGCTCACATTGTCCCCCAGCCCCCCAATACCGAGCCCCCTTCTGCCCGTTTGAAGGAGCTTTTTCATTAACAGATCTGCGATCTCCGCCACTATAAAGGCTCACCCCCCCCATTTTTCTTTGGGGATTTAATCTGAATGACTCTTCGACATTGTACTTCACAGTACAAAAAGGAATCAAAGATAAACATGCACACATCACAGAATTGTCCAAGTCTACATTCCATGTTTCATCTTCCACACCTGTACGCGGGGGTTTGGGAGGAGCCGTGTCACCTGGGTGTTCCTGGGGGGTTAGGGGTGACAGAGCGCTAACCGAACGCTCCTACCGTGGTGTTTCAAATGATTATATTATAACATTTATTTTCAGTTCCCTGTTATTATGTGTGTTGCGTTGGGGTTGTTGCGGAGCTTCTCTGTTCAGCAGTTTAAACAGAACGTGATGTTTCCAGCTTTCATTTTTCGGTGGTTTTAGCTGACCGCTTTGGCACTTTGCTGGCACCTGCCGTAAACTATTTACGGCCAACAGCAGCGGGAGGAGTGTCCCGCGGGGGGCTCTGCTCTCGACCAGGGTCTGTGTCTCTGTTGTCCTGAGCAGAAGTCAGAGTCAACAATGGTACAATCGTTTTATTTAGTTACAGTGTGTCAGAACACATTTAAGAGAGAAATTAAGGGCTCTGGCTGCAGTCGGATCACGCTGCGGGTGTCAGTGTGGTACTCGGCAACCTCAGACCTCCTAAGACCCACCGTCTTGCTGCCTCCCGCACTTTTTCTGCTTCCGCTGCATAGGTCTGTATGTCCCCCAGCATCATGGGTCGGCTTTTAAGCTTTTTTTACAATGTATATCATGTCTCCATTTATGCCCTTTCTGTCTTTAGACTGAATCTTATATATTGTACAAAAAATAAAATTCCTTTTTTAAAACTTTTTCAGATGCAGCCATGTTAAGCTGGTGTCTCTTTTTTTAATCAAACTCCTTTTTAACCAAACTGTGACATGTTTATAATTCTTATTAAATCTGGCCAGCATATCAATCTTTTATTTTACACAAACAAATATGTCATTTTAATTTACTAATAAGCACCGGCAAGTTTCACCACTGGCATCAGCAATATCTCCATTAAATATGGAGACGCAAGCAAAACGGTATTCAGTGAGGCATAAAATTTAGCTGAGGTACAAAGATAATTCCATCCACACTATTGCTCCACTATTTCTATCTCTTTTTCTGCACTTCTGTGCAACTTCCATGTGACCAGCGGTGCTTGTGTTCAGCCAATCAGAAAGGTTATCGCTATAAGTCCCTCCCCAAGGAAAAGTACCTAGTCTGCGTCTGAATTCTGTTCACCGTAACTACAGCAACAACAGCTGTTCTTCCTCTACTCTTGTTATCGATTGCTGTTCTGTGAAAGCCCTTTTGTTCGGAGGTGCAATGATGTTATCCTACATTTTGAATAAAATAACATGTACAGTGTAATATCCCATCAAGTGTGCACACAAGCTGTATGTACTGCCTCGGACCCCAAGAAACAAAGAATATATCTGCAGTTTCACTCCATTTAAAATATAATACTGTTGGTGCTGGACGTTTTTGAGGTGGGAGATTCATGTGTGGAAAAAGAAGGGTTATTATCCTGAGGAGCAGGAGCTGTCTGCTAGATGACAGGTTAGTCAGGTGGAACACCATGCCAGGCTTAATGCGTGTTTTCCAGACAAAGGGAGGAACTGGACTCACTAACTCACGCACGAGTATCTGGCTGCAGAAGGGGCCTGAGAGTGCGTGTCCTCTGTCAAGCCCCTTCCACTCTGAAGCCCCTACGTCATTTCCGTTAAAACGACAGATTATCCGGAAATTCCGAGGTGACGATCTCCCGTTCAAACATGGCTGCCTCCATGAACACGCTGTTCTGTGTTGTTGCTTTATAT
>JAODJX010000065.1:31475145-31498220 GCA_026776945.1 Isichthys henryi
CTCACACACCATTCACTCACACATGCACACCTACGGGCAATTTTGCAACTCCAATTAGCCTCAGCATGTTTTTGGACCGCGGGGGGAGTACCCGGAGGAAACCCCACGACGACATGGGGATAACATGCAACCTCCACACACATGTGACCCAGGCGGGGATTTGAACCCCGGTCCCACAGGTGTGAGGCGACAGTGCTGCACCACCATGCCGCCCCTGCTGCTGAACCAAAAGATAAAATTATGTTTTCAGTGTGACTGATCACGCCCCCTGTCTCTATTGTCTGTGTCCACTTTTGTCTCCTTATTAAAGGCTTTATTTCTGTATTACACCTGTGTGTGTAAATGAGTTTATTCTCTCAGTGTTTTACCGTTGTCCTTTTAAGGATCATCCAATAAGTCTGCTAAAAACTGAACTTTGCTGTCTTCCTCATGATCTCTTCGCCACTCAAACGCCACAATATCTTATTTATTCAGCCTGCCACATATTTATACGCTATTATTAAATCTGGCCAGCAAATCGATCTTTCGTTTTACACAGACTATAAAAAAATTTAACGTTATTCCGCTAATAAGCTGGCAAGTTCTTTTGCTGCCCAGCACCAGAGTCCTTAAACTAAACTATATCGGTTATGGACTGAATTTGTGGATTATGCAGAAGGTTTGGATACGATAGTCTGTCCCACTTTCTCCCGCATTATGGTGCCAAATACTGAGCACAGCTTTTCTGTGCTGCTGTGCTGGCGCCGTTTTCATCTGGCCCAGGGCCAGTTTTTTTGCACCAGCATAGTGAAAATGAGGTAACTGTGAACTGTCTGGTTCTCTGTGGAACCTTTTTATAGTGTGTGGTCATACACACACATATGTAGTTATGTGAGCTGTTAAAAGGTGCCACAATAATCTGCATCCAGTTTATCTCTAGTATTCCACAGCCTCCAATCAGGAAGCAGAAAGAGCGCAGAAGGGAATCCCTATAGCTGGAAAGCCAGCGGGGTCAGTCAGACATTACTCAGGGTGCAGAGACCAGCCAGGTTTAAAGGAGGAGCCGGCCAACCCTGAAAGGTGTGGGGAAACCCAGAGCTGGACAGGCGGTGGGGGAGAGTTAGACATTACTCAGGGTGCAGAGCCCAGCCAGGTTTAAAGGGGGAGCTGGCCAACCCTGAAAGGTGTGGGGAAACCCCAGAGCTGGACAGGCGGTGGTGGCGAATTAGACGTTACTCAGGGTGAGGAGCCCAGCCAGGTTTAAAGGGGGAGCTGGCCAACCCTGAAAGGTGTGGGGAAACCCCAGAGCTAGACAGGCGGTGGGGGCGAGTTACTGTAGACGTTACTCAGGGTGCGGAGTACAGCCAGGTTTAAAGGGGGAGCTGGCCAACGCTGAAAGGTGTGGGGAAACCCCAGAGCTGGACAGGCGGGGGTGGGTGGGGGACGAGTTAGACGTTACTCAGGGTTCAGAGCCGAGCCAGGTCTGGAGGAGAAGCTGGCTGACCCTTTAGTGTGGGGGGCAAGGATGTCAAACCACTAGCCTGATTAATGAGTCTCCCTGCTATCTTTGTCAGTCCATGCACTGGAACAGCAGCTCTTTGGTGGTGCACTTCACTCATTGCTGCCCAGTTAGATCCCTTCTTAGGAATCTGAGTGGTAGTTGAAACATGGTGTTTTGGATGTGTGGTATTGAGCAACTAGATATTTCCAAGAAATCAGAACCTCGCACTTCCAGACTACGTCACTTGAGAATAACAAGAAGTGCTGTTTGTCTGGGTCAGGCCTTAATATGCCGTGCATAGGTATCTGCCCCAAAATATATGGAATGATTCATTCCAGTGAGTATTTCTGCCGCTTATTGCTTAATACTTCCAGGCTCATTTAAAAGCAGAGAGGGGTGTGCCACTCCCAAAAGCCTGCGGAGATTTATACCTTTTACTTTTTACTTTATAATGGCCTCTTTCTAAGAAAACAAAACTGATAGAGATGGTAGCCGGCTGAGTTTGCCAGTCCCAGCAAAATCACACTCACAAAGAAAGTATCAGCCTCTAATGCCTTCATCAGCTGACCTGTCATAGGCTGACATATCATAACTGGCCTGTCACACGCTGACCTATCATAACTGGCCTGTCACACGCTGACCTATCATAACTGGCCTGTCATAGGCTGACCTATCATAACTGGTCTGTCATAGTCTGATCTATCATAACTGACCTGTCATAGGCTGAGCTGTAGTCTGACCTGTAGTCTAGAGTATCAGTAGCACATGGTTGGTATGACTACTATAGCATGAAAAGTGGCTTTTCAGTATGTTTATGTTTGTAGTAAAATTCTCTTATCTGATAACTAAATGATTTACACAGGTACGCTAACCAGCACCAAAGGCCTCCGTGTGCAGAAGCAGCCCCTCTCCAGTCCTCTTTACCCCCCAGGCCAGAGAGGAGCCCTGCCTGAAGTCTTTCTTCTGACCTCTATGTTATGGTCAGGATTGGCGCAGGCAGAAAGAAGGTGACGATCAAGAAAAGTGTTGAGAAAAGAGATTTTATTTAAAACACAACGGGGAATCAGAAAATAAGGTACCATGAGGAGGTCAAGTACAAGAAGAAACTAAAATTCTCACAAAGAAAACAAATACTAATCAGGGACCTGGAGCAAAACTAATCACAAAAAGTGTATGACAACAAGCAACAGGGGGATACATCACAGTTAACAGGCACAGGAACTAGGAAACACAGTTAATGCACAGAGGCTAATGACACCAGGAAAGGGACAGGAACCAACATACATGGCAGGAGTGCAGTGAACCAAATGTAAAAGCAAAGAATAAACTCGAATAAATTAAAAAACAAGTGAGGCTGCCCTCAGACACACAACTAAAGGGTTTCAGCCTCCGAGCTGCATGGCGGCTCAGGAAACAGGAGAAACACCAAATGGGAGACCCACTGCTGATGCTGGGAAAAAGCACTCAGGACGGGCACTGACCTTAACACTCTGCCCGTTCGTCTTTGTTCAGACGGCTGTCACAATGGTCACAACTTCTCAGTCATATTCTAGTTATTCTCACTATTTCCACCGTAGCCTGTGGGTCATGTTTGGATTGGGGTCTTGTAGTGACAGTTATTTTGCTGTCCTTTGTGGTTCTCTCTTCCCCCCTCTGCTTGGGATGACTTATGCAGTCTTGCTCTGCTGATGTTGTTAATTGGGGATTTGGACAGGCATTGATTAGGCCACCCATATACTATGCGGTTAGGAAGATATAAAGGGCCTTGGGGCCCTCGTGGCAGAGGGTATAGGGGTGAGAACACAGGATGTGGTGTAGCAGTGTTTGGGGGCTGTTTCCGCCTTCAGGTACGTCCTGAGTTTCCTTAATAGTTTGCTTTAATTGGCAAGTAGTGGGCTAAGCATGTGTTGGGTGTCCAGGCTGTTTTAAACTCTTCATATACCACCCAGTTGGGAGTTAAGTGTTGCTTTATTCAGCCTGCTGGTGCATGTGCTGTCTGATAAATTAGCATTCACTCGGCTAATAAATATATGTCTGTTGTTGCTAGTAAGTTTCTGTTAAACTAGTATTTTAAGACATGTCAACTCAGGCTAGCTGTTAAATAACCTATAGACTAATGAGAGCAGGCTATACTGGAGTAAAGCCTGGATTTAGTTTTAGCTCTGATCCTCTATGCTAGCTATGACGTGAAATGTTTTAGGCTGCTAACTAAGCATGCTAGTTTCCTTTTTTATGACTTACCAAACATTAGCCTTAGCTGGTGGCTCACTAGCCCTTTAGCTAATGGTTCTTAATAGTGTCACAGGCAATCGAACACAAGCACTTGTTTGTGTGTTTGACTTATGGGTCCGTATGGCTGGCTGCTCTTCTCTGTATTGTGTGAATGTGCCGCTCACCGCTTATTCATTTTTCGTTTTTTTGTAACTTAAGTGTAGCGTCACACCATGTGAGATCGCTCTGCACGCCTCAGGCTAGAGGGGGTTCATTTTATGTTTTGTTTAGAATTTTTTTCTTTTCTTTTATCATTATTCTTATTGTCTAGTCCTTGAGTCCCCCCCCCCTTTTATTGTTAATCATCCTGGGTGCTGGTTGTGCAGTGCAGCCTACTGTGTTGGAGGGGAAATTACACTGGAAAGCTGGGTTCCCAGGCTTCTTTTGTTAACCATTGAAAGTCTTGCAGTGCTACATAGTGTGAAGCTCTTTTGTCATTATCACTTAGGGTACCTGGGTCTTGTGAGGGTTGTAGGGTATTGTAGTGTAGCTTGGGATAAGTGTGTTTGCACCGGCACGTGTGGTATAGGAGCCCGAGCTTTTCACCAGTGTGCGATAGGAATGACCATTTCTCTACCCTCCCTTGGTGCAGCAGGCCTCCGTCCCGATGCCTTGGTGATTTGTGTGTTTTTTTCCTTTCATCTCCTTTTTTTGTTTGTTTGTTGTCCCTTCCCCAACATTAAGGTAGTGACATACTCAATTAGTGACCCACCAAGTTGTATAAAAGAATATTGATTAATAAAGATTGTAATTTTGTATTTTTTTTAAAACCTGCGTTTGCACACTTTCTTAGAACATTCGTCCCTTTGCTCTGGCACTCTTAGTAGTCAGTGTATTGCAAGGGGTTGTGTAGTCAGTGTACATTAAGGGCCGCCATACCGCTTTTCTCAACACTCTTCTGTCCCCGCTGGAGATGTCCGTCTCACAGGCCTTACGCCGTCCTCTGTCCCCTCACAGCACAGGAGTGTGATACTATCCTTAAAGATGTTTCAGCCTGTGGCACTCAGGGCCACCTTAACGTTCACTTGCGTGTTTTTACACAGCCCTAGTGTCAGTATCACCATAGCCAAGAATTTCTGGGTAATTTAGGCTCAACTGGTCAGAATAGGAAGGTTCAGTTCCCAACTTTTACATTTAAAAACAAAAAAAAAAATGCTTCAGGCTTATGTGCCTGATAACAGAACACACAAAAAAAATCAGTCATTACTGCCTGACTGATGGGGTCCTTTTCCAGGCCAATCTGCACCCCAGACACAGAGCTGAGGAACACAACTGGTCCACCTGATTCCTTTTTGCTTTCACCTCAGGAGTGACTCAAATGTCTAGCTTGTAGCCGGTACTCTGGACTTTTGTGACCTTTGGTGCAGGTCCTGCCAGGACTGATGATGCTGCGGTTTACTTCTTGGGTTGCTGGTTCTGACAGCGAGTAAGAGTTAAACAGCCGGACCGGGTTCTCGTGATATTTCCATTATTCCGCTGAAACTGAGAGCAGGAGTCTAAAGGGGGGGTCACTGCTCATGAACAGTCTCTCTGCTGCCCTGATGCTCGCTGCTGGCCAGGAGACCCACCCAGGTTAGTAGCAGGGTTTGTGGTGCTTTCAGTGTGATGGAACAGGAAATGGAGACTTTTGCATGCCAGAGAGTGATCCAGCACGCAGTGGCGTGGGCCTCTGACATGCCTGTGGTTTGCCGTTCTCTGCCTCGCTGATGGTGCCAAGCATTTGTTTTGACAAGTCTGAGCAGACGGGCTTCTGAAAAATAACTTTCCAGTTTTACAGGCAGTGCCGTGTTTCTCAGGAATAGCGATTTACTTTCCATCACTACTCTCTGAACCACTTCCAGGTTTGGACAAAACCGGCCCCCGCTGCCGCAGTGACTGGCATCTCTGTCGCTGCGCTCATCTGCAACCATGGGTGCTGTTTGATCATGAGTGTCATGTGACCATGAGCGCTGTGTGACTGAGTGCTATGTGATCGTCTGTGCTGTGTGAGCTTCACTATGGCACCTCTGCATTTCCTTGTCAAAGCAGCCCGGCTCAGGCTGCCCTGCTGAGCCACCACACGGGGGCAGTGTAACCTCACAGAAGAGCAGGCAGTAGTTTTCTCTCGCCCAGCACAGGCAGCTTTGTGCAGACAGACCAGATGGGTTTGTGCGCCTCTCCCAATTCAGAAGCAGCGTGCAGTGTTTGCTGGCGTGCAGTGTTTGCTGGCGTGCAGTGTTTGCGTCGTGTTCTGCATTTAACTGTAGATCAGACATGATGGCCTTTAGTTGCTATTGACAGAATACTGAAGAGTTTGGTGTTATGTGCAGTCAGTTACATTATGTAATGAAAATGTCACTCTGCCTGTTCCACACAAAATTAACACAAAAGAGACAGAAATACAAATTAAAGTGGTTGCAATGAGAAAATAAATATGGGTAGAATTATGATAGCAATGTAAACATGTAATCATATAGTGCAATGAGAGGTGGAAAAATTGCCATTCTTATGTACCAGGTTTCAGCGTGCGGGGGGGGGGTGGGGAGGGTTAAGGGGGGCAGTGGCCATAGTCTGTCTGACAAGCCTAATGGTCTGTGGGTGGAGGTGGTTCTGTAATCTTGTGTTCCTTGAAGTCATCTTGCTGTTGCGTCTTACTGATGGTGTGAGTTTGAATGGGCTATGGTGGGGGTGGGTACTCTGTCCTCACAGTGCCCGGGGGGTGGGTACTCTGTCCTCACAGTGCCCGGGGGCTGGGTACTCTGTCCTCACAGTGCCCGGGGGGTGGGTAGTGTAGCTGATGAAGCTGATGTTCCTAAGATGAGGAACTATCATGCAGCAAGTTCTTGGACTCGGATGGTCCAGGTATTTCCTTTATGGGGATGTTTCAGTGTTGACTGTAATTTCAGATACCTTTTATGGGGGTGTTTCACTGGGGGCTCTGCTGAAACTTGAAACTCACAGTTCCTACATGGCAGTTTTAATCTCATCCTTGCTCTTTGTGTGAGCAGTTTCCTTTTCCCCTGACAGTTCAAAAACAGGGCATTTTGCGGTGAGATGAATCAGTGTGTCTGCAGTGTATGCACTGTGATGCCAGCCTCATGTCCTACAGTTTCCAGGGTGACCTAAACACGACCCTGTACTGGAAAAGTGGTTTGGAAATGGGTAGATGAAGAAGATTCATGAATGTTACATAGAAGTTCCTTAAAAGTTATTTCAGTGTTTCACTGGGGTTGCATTAAGTGCAAAAGAAAAAACTTCATGACTTTCTGAGAAGTGACCAAAAATGACGTTCCTTTCATCAGCTAATCAATTCATTTCAGTATTAACTATCAGCTTATGCTATCAAGTTTTATGAATGCTGGCCAAAAACATTATTTAAATCTATTTTATTACTTTTGGATTAGTGACAGGGTGTTTTGAGTAACAGATTCAAAGTTACTGTGTTGATGTAAAATACATTTTCAAATTTTATTTAAAAATGTCTATTAGCTTCCTTCTCGATTGGAACACCAGATTTGAAAGCCATCTTTCGGGTTTGAATGCCAATATAAAACTGAATGGATCCATTTTCAATGTGCCAAATGGGAGTTTATTAAAAGTGAATTTACGGAGGAAGAATCAAAAATAACCATGAGGAACGTACTACATTATACTGAAACACAAAGAAGACCTGATAGAAAAAAAGCTGAAATAATGTGAGTAAATAAACATTCATACACATTGTAGACATACTCAAACGTGCTGCTAGAGGAGTAACATAGTTTTGTGAAAATCAGGTAGCAGAGACTGCAGTCTGAGAGGGCCGTCCAATAGCAGAGACTGACACACGGACTGCTGTTTGAAGGGGCCATCCTATAGGAAAGACTGACACATAGACTGCTGTGTGAGAGGGCCATCCAATAGCAGAGACTGACACAGGGACCGCTGTCAGAGAGGGCCATCCAATAGCAGACTGTCACTGGGACTGCTGTCTGAGACTGCTGTCCTCTAGCAAAGGTGTAATGTAAGGCCACTTCATCAAGAGATCACGGAGATCATCATTTATTCAGAGCTGCACTCTCGCAATGCAAGTACTGCAAACAAACTTAGATTCCCCTAAAAGCAATCTGACTTCACTGTGCTTGTGCGCATTTGTCTGCCAGGAAGTGACGCCCACAGAGGAGCAAAGGAGGACTACAGGAGTTCCAGAGCACAAAGAGAGCAGCGTCCTGATTGGCAGCATCACCAAGTATAAAATGCACAGGTAAAATACTGCTTCTACAAAGGTATCAAATTACATTCGCTGCTCATTACGTTTCTTGAGAACTATTACCAGGTTGCATAAAATCCCATCAGTGCATGTGTGCAAAATAAAGGTATTAAAATTACAGTACAAAGGAATTTAATTTCATAAATACCTTAAATATTTGGGACATTTGGTGTTAATAAAAACCCATATAAAATAAGTTAAATATAATTTTAAGCAATAGCCCATCTTATCAGCATGTCTTTAGCTGGTCCAGGTCTAGGATCAGCTTTTTGAGGAACTTCTGCAGTCTGTCAAGAGCCACATTGGTAATGGTGACGTGGAAGGCAGCATTGGTCTTCAGGAAGGCGTCCAGGTGCTTGCTGCTTTTCAACTTGGGCAAGGAGCAGTTCAATGGTGGCGCAAGAGACCGGATGATGCCCTGCAGACTCAGAAGGTCAGCGTGGACCTGGCTCACTCCATCCATTTGTAGGTTGAGGAGAATTATCTGGAAGGTGTTCAGGCTGTCCATGATGGTGGCCAGACCTTCAACCGGTTTGTCAAGACTCACGTCAGGGATGAGCTCCAGATCGCTGAACACCATGTTAGGAGATATTCGGAACTGTTTCAACAAAAGACAGAAAGTTATTCCTTGTTGTGTAAGGAAAGCCTAGGAAGGCATACCATAATATCCTGTGACATCTACAGCAACTACATGTGCCTCAGTGACATTTAAAATTTTATAAATAGCAAAAAAATTAAAATGAAATGGCAAGTCAGTTTCAGCATTTTGTATGAATTCAAATATCTATTTTAAATGTTTGTGTGCCCACTAGTGATGTAGTCAAGACCACCTGAACCGAGACCAAGTCATTACCAAGACCAGAGTGTATTGAGACTGAGACACGACCAAGACCAAGGTGGGTCGAGACCAAGTCAAGATCGGAAACAAAGTACATAAAACAACACACTATACAATAAAAAGCACAGGCGCAGTCTTGGGGCTTAAGCAACATGGGCTAAAATTTCTGTCACAGTATAATTTGCACCTTGGACATTTTTTCTTAATTTCAATATAAATGCTTCTGGACAAATGTAAAATTTTCTTAAATTTCTTAATTCCCCTTTACTGTTTGCACTGTTTTCAGCCACATGCCATCAAACATACAAATCCAGACTTCTGTGAATAAATATTGCAAAAATATCAAGTAATTGTCTTTCTAATAAATAGAATGCTGTATTTCTAGTATATCTCCAGGCCATTTGAGTGTTTTATTATACATTCATTTATAAGCTTATAATAAATAAATAAATGATGAAATAAATATTTTGGTAACACTTTCCATGAAGCCCATATTCATAAACATTAATAATTGTTCTTATTCATTGTAACATTCATAAAGTATTATACACACAGCTATAAATATTGATAAAAAGGCATTATAGCCACGTTTCTCATGCTTCATGAATGCTGTATGAATAATGCATTATGAATAATGCATAATACACATGACTATAATGTGTTATGCCTTTTTATGAATAGTTATAGCTGTCTTTATAATACATTATAAATGTTTTATAATGCGTTATGAAGATATGTGCAAAGATATAACGACTGCTTAAAGTAAATTACCAATATTTTTTTGCGCGTGGATCATTGCGGAAGCAAATATGTGCTTTGGTTTCTGTCTAATGTGAATAATATTGATCTTTTATGGATTATTAGTGGTGCTTTTTCATTGAAAATGTTTAAAATATATGCCTCATTATGCACAGGATTAGTACTCTGGAATATTTTAGCACACAAAGCTGTGTAAGTCTGTGCATTATACCTCTGCAAATGTGTGAGCCTGAGAGACTAATGGGTACGAAAATCCACACATTTAGTGTTTGTCGGGTTCTCTGGGATAACAAACAGATGAATATTAAGCTATTTTGATAAATACTGTCAGTTTGATCTTGAGTCCTCTATATCTGAGACTGAGACAAGACTAAGTCAAAATACAGTGAAAATGAAACCAAGACCGCAAAAAGTGGTCTCTAGACCAATCTGGAGATCAAGACCAGTCTCAAGTACTACAACACTAGTGCCCACTGAAAAAGGCAACAGTATAAGGCATTTTTATGCATTTAATTATATATACCCCATGAAAATATACAGACATATGTTGTCTACTGTATTGTGTGCAGTAACTAGCCTGTACTGTGCCTGTCTACTTTCTGCATTGCACTACTTGAATTTGCACAAACCTCTATATCTATCACTCGCTTTGCATTTACTCCTATCTGCTGTGTAGCCCATGTCTTGTATTCATTCTCTCTCTGGGTTATGGCCTAATTGTTAGCTGTCCATTGTTAAGGAATCCCTACAGCAGCAAGATCCCACATACCCAGCATGGCCAAATGCACGCATCTAAAGCTACTAGCACAGGGGTGGGCAATCTTATCCGCAAAGGGCCAGTGTGTGTGCTGGTTTTTGGGGTAACCTTTAGGTCAGCTGTTCAAACCCAGGTGTGAGGACTCTTCAGCCAATCAGTCCTCTAATTAGTGACCTAATTAGTGAGTTGCAGCGAAAACCCGCACACACACCGGCCCTTTGCGGATAAGATTGCCCACCCCTGTACTAGCATATAGCCTCATCTGATAAGTGATAAGGCCTCCTGGCCCCCTCAAATTGTGGACTGAAGGATGCTGACCATCCATACCTCATCCGTAAGTCTCTGTATCCTCACCACTGTGGTTTGTGCCATGAACTTGACCTGGTTCTTCACAATGTCCACTGCCAGTGGCCGGCTGTCACTGGTGGCAAGTAGCATCAGTATGGAGGAGTACAGGAGGCTCATGGAGGATTTCATTCTCCAGGTCTGTATACTCCCTTGGAAGAAAGTAATTAATGAACTAAAGAGTCTATCACAGTACATAGCTAAGGTGTGTGTAAGAATACATAGGTAAGGAGACAGTGAGAGTACATAGCTGTTCCCGTTTCCCAGTTTTTTGTGTTATTTCATCTTAATGATGTTGTAATGTTTCACAATGCACCCCCATAAAACACCTTCGGGGCGAATCCATAAAAAAACTAGATTTAATGGAATTGAATAGCCAAGGTGCTAGTGAGTGTACACAGGTAAGGTGCTATGAAGAGGGAAATCTGCAGCAAGATATTTTCAGTAACACTTTACTTAAAGCAGCCATGTATTATGCATTCATAAAGTATTATAGACACAACTATTTATAAAAAGGCATAGAACATTATAGCCATGATTATTATCACTATAGATACCTTCACAATGCATTATAATAGCTGATATTGATCATAATGCGTTATGAAGGTAATTATAATCCATCATGACGACTGCTTTAAGATACTACATTTTCAAACAGCATGTACTTCAGCCTTAATTTGGGTTTGCATAAATTTACTTTTCCAACTCTATTTAAAAATATCACGAATGTCAGGCACACACTATATGGTGTGTGTGTGTGTATGTATATATATATATATATATATATATATGCAGGTATAGTTAATTTAAGAAAAGAAACTGCAATGCAATACCTCCCCCTCCTACATCAAATCTTGCTGAAATGGATTTATTTTCCCATAATATTTTCACTTTAATACAAGACATCTTCAAATGCTTAAAATAATGTCTTCCTTATTGTAAAGAAAAGTTAGTTATTTCTTAGGAGTAAATTACATACGTGGGAAATACATACTAAGAAAATCCAGCATGCCAAACAAAAAATATTTCTTCCAGTTTCCATAAATGAAACACATTTTTATTTTGTAATTATGAAACACACACGCACACAAAGTACATTTTAAAACTGCAGTGTGTGCCAAAATGTTTCATTGCGCACCCATACGAAGAGAATTCATAGAAATTTGCTGTTTTTGTTTCATAAGAAACCTACGAATCATAATTTGTTGGCTAAAAAGCTGGAGACTGACTCAATTCCCCAGTAGTAAATAGTGTAAAAGAATGAGGGGAACTTACCTCTGTAGGCTTAAGGTCTATGTCATCCTAAGACAACCATCAGTGTTGCCCTTTTTATAGCCGAGGCTGTTGACTCATCAGCCAGTGAATCATTGCTACATTGGCCCATGTTCTGACTTTCTCTAGCAGCAAAACAAGGCCGTGACTTCAGCCAGGTACGCCTGTTAGCTGAGCTCCCACTGTGGGACGGTGTCCCGGACATACAGCCCTGTTAGGCTTCTCTACTACAGTCACACCACGGTGCCCCTCTGTCGCTTGCAGATGAGTATCTGCACGCTGCCATCAGCTCAATCGGCATGTTTATCTTGCTGGCTGCTTTGAATATTTATAGCGTAAAAATCTTATTTAAAGTTGTAACGGAGATGTATTGTGATAATGCTGTATCATTGAACCTGGAGAAAACACCAGTACGATAAAGTCTGTGTTGATAGACTTAATAATTCATAAATGCATATGCATATATTTTATCACCAAGTAAGATCATTTTTAATAGGAACATCTGCAACCACAAGTATGTTTTATTGTCTTTTACTTGTGACAAAAAGCGGGATAGTGCAGTTTTAGCAAAGCCAAACACAGACTGTACTTTTCAGTAATAAAACATGCAGACCAGCATGACCACACTAATCCATTTCCCGGTTACTGTCTGACATAAGTCAATCTATACCAACAAATGCAATAAAATCGCTCATAAACATGCAGTGCAGGGGAGATTCATTTTTATTTAATCAGTTTTAAAGCGTAGCAAGGAATTCAGCTGTGTGACCTGCATCTTTCACTCAGCTGTTGGAGGTGTTCCTGTATCGTGTCTCTCTGACTCTTGAGAGCAATGTACTATCCTATGGTAGAGACCTGCCAGTTTAATTATCTTCAGGCCTTCTTGCCAAACTTCTCCTCCTCTGATGACCCGTAAAACCAGTTAGGACAGGAACACTGACACAGTCTCTGTTGCTTCATCCAAAGACTATGAGCTGCTGGCCTGGATTCCGGAGAATCCTGGAAATTTGTCATGTGCATTTTTACTAAACTTGGACTTTCATAGGATATTGGAAAACGATTTCCCTTGATGCAGAAATTCAATGACCCTTCATTTTCAGAGAAATGTTTGCGGTTAGTCCCCTGGCTGAAATGCAGTGCAAGTCAGCGTTAAAGATCGCTTGGTGTGCGTATAATAAGCTCTAAAAATAGCAGTTAGTACAGTTTGTGATTTGAGCAAAAAGAAATGGAGAAACACAATACAATACAATACAATATTAAAGCATTTAAAATAAACATTTGTTTCATTTTCCTGTAACCATAAAAAACTGACAGAGACCAGGTCACAGACTATGTGATTTTAGGCTGATAACATGGATATTTCTGTCTCCAGCTTGAAAAGTGGAAAATGATATGTACTCGCTTGCCTTGAGTTGCTTAGCTTAAACGTCACTTTAAAAACATTTGAGGAATTCAAGGAACTTTTCTTCAGGGCAAATTGTACATGTTGTGAATTCACTTGCGCGGAAAAGTGACAGCTTCCAAGAAGGCCTTCGGAAAGCTTCTCGTAAGCAGAGCTCCCGGCCCCTGAGGTCCTTCGGAAATGAGGAAAACACATTTCAGCCGGTACCGTGAAACGAGAGCTACCTTACTTGTTTTGCATGTGGTATCTTTCACTTTTAGGGAAGGTGCTGAAGCACCGTGCCGAACATCCACTACAAGCCGCAGTACGAAGTGAATTGCAGGAACGTTGATGGAGATTTTCAGGCTGCGTGTGATGGGTTTTACAGCGCTGTCCGTTCTCTCCTACTGGACTTGGCCATGGGTTCAGTGCTGAGTGCTGGTATTTACCACCAGGCTACTCATTTGATTGAGCCCCTGTTGGCCACAGTCACTACACTGTATATCAAAGAAAGACACTCCTTATTTACCAAATCTTGCTAAACAGCTAGCTAGCTACTGTCTTCTGACTCTACTCACTGGCTACTTATTTAGCCTTTAAAACATTCAAAGGGGTGACTTGTGCAGTGGGCCCCCAGAAACAGGAAACCCTTCGCTGTGGATGATTTTCGATGGCTCTGGGACTTGCACTACTGCGCAATGCTGGGATGTAGCATTGCTACATCATGGCGGGTCCCCTTCTTGGGTTTAAACCTGCCATGATCTTACTTCTAAGGGCCTTGCTAATTAAGCTGGTGTCTGACCTTCAGAAGATCATGTAGTCACCAAACCCAAGATCAACAATGTCTCACATACGGGTGTCTCTAAGGCCGCTTTCCCACACTGACTCACTGTTACACCTAAGTTGGGTGGCCATTAGTGAGGAAATTACTACCAGAATATGTGACTAAAGATTTTAAAAAGTCATATTACACTTTGATTGGTCATTTTATTGTAAAACTTTAGTGATTAAGATCACTCATCATTCATTGTCATAAAAAACAATGCTACTCTGAAAACTACTGAATGCCTATGGAGTATCTAACTATGTCATGGTTAAATCTCTATGGATGTTTGCCGTGTGCATGTTCTTCACGTGCTCTTCACATGTGCCCCACGTGCTTTTTACACATGCTTTGAATATTTCCTGTGTGGCTTCCTGAGTGTGTTCTCTGGCAGTGCATAGACCCATCGTTGGAGTCATGTGATGAAGATATGTGATGAGCTCCGGTGTCAGTGCTCTGTGATGTCATGTGATGTCCCTGGTATCATTGCTCTGTGATGTCAGTCAATAAGGCAATTCTGCTATTTATTATCTAGTAAGTAACACGTTTCAGTTATTCAGTTTCTAAAACATTGACACACATTGCAAGAAATATGAACCATGCTTAAAAGCCAAATCAATGTGGTGGATATTAGAGGGTTGGATCATGTCCTCTTCACACGTTAGGAGTCAAATGAAATGAGTGCAGCCAGAACCAGCCTAGCTGTGCTGAGACTGATGCAGAAAGTTTCTCTTTCCATCCTGCCTGCCCTTAGGAACCCAGCACCACCTCTTCATTCCCACCCATCTCAACAATACCACCTGTGCATTTTGAAAACCATAGTAGGATCAGGAAAATCAGTCTTGCAGTCCGTACCTGCTGGTTCCGGTTCTGTTCAGCAGGCCCCCGGGCTTAACCCTCCTTTCTCCTGTTCAGCAGGCCCCTGGGCTCACTCTCCTTTCTCCTGTTCAGCAGGCCCCAGGGCTCAGCTCTCCTTTCTCCTGTTCAGCGGGCCCCTGGGCTCACTCTCCTTTCTCCTGTTCAGCAGGCCCGCCCCTGGGCTCACTCTCCTTTCTCCTGTTCAGCAGGCCCCTGGGCTCACTCTCCTTTCTCCTGTTCAGCAGGCCCCAGGGCTCAGCTCTCCTTTCTCCTGTTCTGCAGGCCACTGGGCTCACTCTCCTTTCTCCTGTTCAGCAGGCCCTTGGGCTAAGCCAGTTCACCCATGCTTAGATCTCCACTTCCATTCTTGTTCAGGAAGTTAATCCCTGTGGCAGACACACTTCACCTCATTCAGAAATTCAGGAATCATGGTGGGAGAACATCCAGCCGGTAAGCCTGCAGAGAACATCCTACGAGGAGATGTGTTGAAATTGACAGGCCGGGCTGCTTGGAGCTGGGGATGGGGGCTGCTCTTTGAGGATGCTGATACCATTGGGAATAAAAGTCATTGCAACACAAAGGTTTATTAAAACTTCCCAGTTGATGCCAAAGTCCAAACTTGAACACAGTGTTTTCCCAGTTGGTAGGTACCCTCCAACACTGTTAAAAGGAATGACAAATCTGATTATCACTGATGGCTTCATAGACCATTGTGAGGAAAAAAGCATCTCTCTGACTGAGCCAAGTGTTTCCCCAGACAAAGAATTACTGTCCCAATCCTTCAGATATTGCCAGAATGATGCTAACATTTTTTAAACAGTTTGTTTACATTCGTTGTGCTCCATATCAGAATCTTTACGCTATTCACTTAACAGCCCTTCCGGTTCCGATGAGCTTTTAGCTATTATCACTAAGTATAAATTTCAAGTAATGAAGAATGAAAAAACTACCCTATACTACAGTCCATAAGCAGCATGATTTTACCGAGTCACGCTAACTTGGGTCATAAGCTACTTCTTTGGTGGTTGCTGTTATTTGGACATCAAGGCTCTATGTCCGAATCACTGTAATTAATTCCTAAAATGTGGGTGGTAGAGCCCAGACCTTCCTGTCTTTTACTGCCCCACAAAATCACTCTCTATGTCATGGGTATCAGTCCTCATCACACAAAAAGCAATAAAACTAACAAGACTGCATGAAAACAATATTCATAAAGGTGAGTCACACGGCGTTGGCCTGCAACGCAAGGCCCAGGAAATAGCATTCTCATTTTGGGCTGCTTTCTGTGGGACGCCATCCTTAGTGCTTAGGAAATAGCATGCTCATTCTGGGCTGCTTTCTGTAGGACGGTGTCCTTAGTGCTTAGGAAATGGCATGTTCCGTGTGGGCTGCTTTCTGTAGGACGGTGTCCTTAGTGCTTAGGAAATAGCATGCTCATTCTGGGCTGCTTTCTGTAGAATGGTGTCCTTAATGTTTAGGAAATGGCATGCTCATTCTGGGCTGCTTTCTGTAGGACGCCGTCCTTAGTGCTTAGGAAATAGCATGCTCATTCTGGGCTGCTTTCTGTAGGACGCCGTCCTTAGTGCTTAGGAAATAGCATGTTTGGTCTTGGCTGCTTTATGGGGCTGTTGGTTTTCTTACTTTCTTTCAAGTGGTTTGTTACCATCCAAATCCTGGAGCACTATTGTACCCCACATGGTGTTTATGTGTATCACCTTGCCAGATCCTTTAAGGACATCACAGTAGTTCTGCTTTTTGCAGAGAGGAAGTTTTCTTCCACAGTTAGTCAGCATCATGGACCTAAAGACACTGGAGCATGTCCAGCTGTCCCCTGTGTCTCAATCAGGAATGCAGCTTTCCCCAGTATAAAGAATTGAGTGTTAAGCTTTTTCTTACAAACTTTAAGACTGGGTGCTTAAGGCGCTGAAAGGGCCTCACTTCTGCATCCCCATGTGTTGAACCAGATAGAGTTGCGTCTAGGTGCTGGTTCGAAATTACTGTTGTAATTGCAGATTCCTGGCGCATGCTAATTGGAGCGCTTTGCAAGGCCAATGAGAGACGATGCATCGAGCACTTCTCTAACTTATGTCATTCCACCTCCTCACCGCGAAACCAAATAAACACTGCAGTCGCACCCTGATGTCTGACCGGCACGCGTCACTGAAGGGAGATCCAGGACCGCCTGCAGGCCCCGCCAGTGTACTGTAATTGACTTTGGCAGTCTGGAAAAAGACCGGCTTCTGGGACCGTTGTGTATAAATTCACGCTACGGTGGCAATCAGTGACGTCTGAGGAAGGGCTGAATCAACCAAATTGTTATGGTCTGTTGCTCTTTTGGACAAAGTGTCCACACATTGTTTTAGGAACGGACGTGCCGGTGGCCAGATTTCATCAGTTACTGTAAAAGCCCTGTGAATCTGTTTCCAGTAAATCTTTTAATACTTCAACTCAGTTTGTTATTGGTTCATCATATAACCATCCATACAAACCATTCATTTTACATTTTTAATGTAATAGGCTTTATGACAGTTTGCTCATATGTGCACATTGTCTGTAAGTCAGACGTTCCTAGCCTGTAGTCGGCCTTGTTATTTGGATACGGAAATAAGAGAAGTCAAATACCTACATTTCATCGATACATGTGCAGCTTTGGGTGGAAACATGTCTGAAAGAGTTTTTTTGGTGATAAGGCAAAACTCACGCGACGCATATTTTCCCTGGATATTACATCATTAAGCCCTTTTTTTGCGATAAAAGTCTTTTTTATGGAACTTTTTTATGGAAACGCCATGATCATGGGAAATTTCGTTATGTTATAGAGGCACATTTTTGTTTTGTCACTAAGATTATATGCATTAAGTGGAGAGAAACAGTTACTGCATCTTTAGCATCTTTCTGCTGTTGTTCATTCATACAAATATCCATGCAAATCCTTCATTGGTGTGTAGATAGTAAGCCTTCTTGTTTTATTTTTTATTCATTCTAAGATATAAATACCCATAAAAGTCTAACTCAAATCATCGTTTTACAGGTGATGTCTCTCCCTGTTTTGTCATATTAATTAATAATAAGAGACAGTCTGCACTCATTCTTGGTGTACAGATGTTCTGGTTTCACTTAATTCCCAACTTTGGCATCGAAACCATTGTTCTGCATGAGACTCGGCTCTCAGAAGTGTGTTCCGTGCTCGTCCTGATAGCGTGTTAATCCTCCTTTGATGATATGCATGCCTAACCTGACGCCCTGTGGCTAGGGACACGTCTGTCACTGCTGACATGACAGGTGTAGAGGGAGTGCCACTTGTACGGCGGCAGCTTTGGGCAGCTACCAGACATGGATTTCTAAGGCCCCATAATGGGCGAGGAAGTGGGCCGGACCGTTCTCACTGGAGGTCTGCTTCTGCTGACTCAGTGCAGAGAGTACACGCAGGATTTCTGCTTTCATATCCAATTCTTGCTTTTTATGAGTTGGAAAGGCAGTTGTATTCTCTCTTGTCTCCATCTGGAAATTGTTTTGTGGGTGACAAAAGAGATTTAAGCATAATAACACTAATCACACTCACTGCCTCCTTAAGAATAATGGCGATTATCACACTCACTGTCTCCTTAAGCATAATGGTGATTATCACACTCACAGCCTCCTAAAGAATAATGCCGGTGATCACACTCACTGCCTCCTTAAAAATAATGGTGGTGATCACACTCACTGCCTCCTTAAGCGTAATGGTGGTGATCACACTCACTGCCTCCTTAAGCATAATGGTGGTGATCACAATCACTGCCTCCTTAAGAATAACGGCGATTATCACACTCACTGTCTCCTTAAGCATAATGGCGGTGATCACACTCACTGCCTCCTTAAGAATAATGGCGGTGATCACACTCACTGCCTCCTTAAGAATAATGGAGGTGATCACACTCACTGCCTCCTTAAGAATAATGGAGGTGATCACACTCACTGCCTCCTTAAGAATAATTGCGGTGATCACACTCACAGCCTCCTTAAGAATAATGCCGTGATCACACTCACTGCCTCCTTAAAAATAATGGTGGTGATCACACTCACAGCCTCCTTAAGAATAATGCCGTGATCACACTCACTGCCTCCTTAAAAATAACGGCGGTGATCACACTCACTGCCTCCTTAAGAATAATGGTGGTGATCACACTCACTGCCTCCTTAAGAATAATTGTGGTGATCACACTCACAGCCTCCTTAAGAATAATGCCGTGATCACACTCACTGCCTCCTTAAAAATAATGGCGGTGATCACACTCACTGCCTCCTTAATAATAACGGCGATTATCACACTCACTGTCTCCTTAAGCATAATGGCGATTATCACACTCACTGCCTCCTTAAGCATAATGGTGGTGATCACAATCACTGCCTCCTTAAGCATAATGGTGGTGATCACACTCACTGCCTCCTTAAAAATAACGGTGGTGATCACACTCACAGCCTCCTTAAGAATAATGGCGGTGATCACACTCACTGTCTCCTTAAGCATAATGTCGATTATCACACTCACTGCCTCCTTAAGAATAATGGCGGTGATCACACTCACTGCCTCCTTAAGAATAATGGCGGTGATCACACTCACTGCCTCCTTAAGAATAATGGAGGTGATCACACTCACTGCCTCCTTAAGAATAATGGAGGTGATCACACTCACTGCCTCCTTAAGAATAATTGCGGTGATCACACTCACAGCCTCCTTAAGAATAATGCCGTGATCACACTCACTGCCTCCTTAAAAATAATGGTGGTGATCACACTCACAGCCTCCTTAAGAATAATGCCGTGATCACACTCACTGCCTCCTTAAAAATAACGGCGGTGATCACACTCACTGCCTCCTTAAGAATAATGGTGGTGATCACACTCACTGCCTCCTTAAGAATAATTGTGGTGATCACACTCACAGCCTCCTTAAGAATAATGCCGTGATCACACTCACTGCCTCCTTAAAAATAATGGCGGTGATCACACTCACTGCCTCCTTAATAATAACGGCGATTATCACACTCACTGTCTCCTTAAGCATAATGGCGATTATCACACTCACTGCCTCCTTAAGCATAATGGTGGTGATCACAATCACTGCCTCCTTAAGCATAATGGTGGTGATCACACTCACTGCCTCCTTAAAAATAACGGTGGTGATCACACTCACAGCCTCCTTAAGAATAATGGCGGTGATCACACTCACTGTCTCCTTAAGCATAATGTCGATTATCACACTCACTGCCTCCTTAAGAATAATGGCGGTGATCACACTCACTGCCTCCTTAAGAATAATGGCGGTGATCACACTCACTGTCTCCTTATGCATAATGGCGATTATCACACTCACAACCTCCTTAAGAATAATGATGGTGATCACACTCACTGCCTCCTTAAGGATAATGGCGGCGATCACACTCACTGCCTTCTTAAGCATAATGGCGATTATCACACTCACTGCCTCCTTAAGAATCATGGTGGTGATCACACTCACTGCCTTCTTTAGTAGAATTAAAAAGCACAAAACAAGATGCTCACAAATCATAAGCATAGACATAGATTATGCAGAAGTACACATTTATGTAACAAATATGACATGAAAGAAGATGGGAGTGTATATGGGAGATTTCGATGGAGGCCTGAACCAACACCCACCTAAAACGTTTCCTTCCTGTGAGTCTGAGTTTGTAGTGATGTAAAGGGTGTGTCGTGTGGAAAATGGTGGTACATGAGGCCTGTCTGCCCAAACCCACCGCAGCCTGAGCTTTCCTGGCTCATAATCATTTCTGAGATGTTTGCATGAGATAATGACCTACTGATGTTTAAAATCGACAGAAAGTTTTTTTGCCAAGCAGGTTGACCCAAGAAGTTTGGGAGAAAAATTCTACTTCACTGTTTTGGGAGCATTAAACAGACAAACCTCTGAAGATCAGTTCCTGTGGGGTGGAACAATTCATACCTCATTTTTTTCGGGGGAGGGGGGGGGCATGGGAACACAGGAAAAAAAATCTGGGTTTCATTTTATTAATCACCAATAGTGTTCCAATGGGGAAAAAAGAGAAGAGCAGTGCAGAATATGTTAGTAACTTCACATACAATCTGGAAGTGCTTTGAAACACTAAATATAACAAAATGACACTAAAACCATCCCAATACTCTGCAGAATTTTCCCACATCGCTGGCTTGAAAGTGCCTGGGTGCTCTGCAGTCTCAGGGTCATGATCTATATTGAGCTAATGAAAGTAGTCCAGCTCTTATCACAAATGTGATCAGTCAGGTTGTGACATGCTACATGATGCTGCATGTGGACAAGCTGGTCCAAACCAGTGTGGTCTGATGTGTGTGTGTGTGTGTGTGGGTCAGCGAGTCTGTTCTAGTCACCCGACAGCACCCCCTGCTGTCAGGCAGCCTCCACTCGCGGCCCAGCCAGTCCTGCCAGCCACCGGGGTGTGAGTCACACCGTGTGTTTGGGTTGTTGTCGGTCAGGCCTTAGTCACTCCTGCTCACTCTGTCACTCCAAAGACGCAGGGCACTGGCCACATTTGATGTGCTGTTTCCTTTTTCTTTTAAGTGAACACCGCGATAAAACATGACTAAGGGAGATGTGTGCAGCGCCCTCCCCTACGACTGGCCAGGATTTGCAGCCTGCTTCAGAGCGACAGCATCGACGGGGCCCACAGGGGGCCAAGGCCTCCAAATGCGAAACACATGCCTTGAAAATTCACCCCATCCTGGTTTCAATTTCCTGTCGTGTAACAGTAAGAATTGTTAGTAATCCTTGTAAAATGGTTCAGCTCAAAAATACATGCATCTTTTTATAAATATGACATATGTAATCCCAAACCTGTATCGACATACAGGCCCGCAGAGTGAACCAAACAGGTATTATAAGTTACCGGGTCTGTTGGAAAATGGGAGCATTAACAAAACAAAATCTTCATTTTGAAGGGTTCCAGGATCTTCCTTGTGTAAATCAGTCCCCCTCCAATTTCAGTCTCTCCCCCCGACAAGCTTCGCCAGCAGCGCCTCCTCGTGCATGAAGCATGTGGAGCATCTGAGATACAGTCTGAGATAAAGTGAAACTGGTAGTTTTGCTAAATCGGCACCCCCCAGAAGATGGCGCTCTTGGCAACACTGGGTTCGGTTTAGGAGGCCAAATGCCTAAGAGTGAGCAGGGCTTCACCAGCCTCCAGGAGGTGCTTGCATAACTGTGTTAATGGATTTATAAAATGCATACCATCGTAAAATGCCTTGCGCAAACACACGGGAAAGTAACCCCCCCATCTCGTGACACAAGAGGGTCGCCAACATCTGGAAAAGTGCTGCTGCAGATGTACGTCAGCGTGACGCTCCTGTAGCAGGCCGTCCTCCACATGGCAGGCCTTCGTTTTCCGCGTCCCGGATCCAGCAGCCCCTTTTGCTGTGCAGATATTTACTTACACAAGCCTGCAAGACATCACCACATGCGGCATAGAAGAGAAAATGCTCTGTTTCTCACTGCTGTGTACAGGACCAAAGTATCCTGTGAAGGCCAGCCACAAGGCCTACTTATGATGAATTTATGCTAAATATTTGTACTAATCTGTATGTGGTGTTTGGGTCAGAATGACATTACAGGGGACGGGATTACACCGCGCTCTCTATTCCATCAGTGGGCTGACTGAAGCCTGCCTTGTCTGGCCAAATTCTTTTATGCCTGACTGTCTTAAGGTTGCTTTTAAAATCCATTATCAGTTCTGATGGATAGAGAGACTAACTGTCAAAGCGACTAAGGTGATTTACAGTATCGTAATTTATATGGCAGGTCTGATGCCTTACTAAGCAAATTCCAGTAACTTCCCCCAGTGGACATCAGCACTGGGTCCCCTTTATAGTCCTGCATAACACTCAGAACCAGTCCAGACCAAATGCTGCTCTGCTTTATGTCCAGCTGCGTGGGAGCTGCACTGAAGCATCCGGTGCTGTGACATTAAAATGCCTCTCTGCTTTATGTCCAGTTGCGTGGGAGCTGCACTGAAGCATCCGGCGCTGTGACATTAAAATGCCGCTCTGCTTTA
>JAODJX010000065.1:31516855-31533817 GCA_026776945.1 Isichthys henryi
CTTATACTGATCACGGTTATACAGTAGTCATTAACCGCTTATACTGATCACGGTTATACAGTAGTCATTAACCGCTTATACTGATCATGGTTATACAGTAGTCATTAACCGCTTATATGGATCAAAGAGCTTGGGACAGAATCATTTCTGTAAAAGTACTTCTTTTTACTTGCCTGCTTTGCCTGGCGGTAACCCGTCTGCTTCTGGCTATACTGCAGCTACCCGAGGCTAATGCTGCGCGCACAGGAAACATGACGGGAAACAGACAGACTCATCAAAGCTTATGATAAACTGCCAAAAACGAGCCAATGAAATGCAGCAGCGAAACCACAATAAACTGTATTTAATGTAAAGTACCGCACTGTATTATAGCGTATTTGAATTATACACAGTTCAGTGATTTAATTTGTGCAGCACTGTACCGTAATTCGACAGGCGTCTGAAACAGCTTTTTTTAGGGAACTTGCTTTTTACATTGAAACTAAAATGTGTGTAAGTTTTCGTTTCAAGTGTTTTGTGCTTCGCAGTTGCTTGAAATATTCAATGAATATCATTAAATGGTTCATCTGTGTGTTTCTTTCGACTATTTTATTTAATTTATCATAAACATAAGATATGCAGTCTTGCATTAGAAAAAATATCCCAGCTTTGATAGTTGAGGATATTTAGAGTGCAAACCTTGTCAATGAAATATGAAGGCAAAAAAACCCCAAAATAATCGTTTAATGGTAACTGAGGTAAAATGTTCAGTTAATCGTGATATTGATCTGAGGTCACATTTCCCATCCTATAATAGAGAGTAAAATAAATAACAAATAACCTCACCTGTGTTGGTGAATAATGGTGCAGACTGACCCCGCATCCACCTGTGCAGGAAGGTCTGTTATGGGCCCCCCGTGGTGTGTACGAAGCCAGGGGCCCAATAATGTGCTGCAGATGGGCCCCACCTGCCAGCCTCGCTACCCTGTAGCTCTCAGAAGCTCTTTGTTTTCCGAGTGTTGCATTATGCAATCGTCACTGTGAAAAACTCCGTGGGGGGTCGAGGAATGGCTAGGAAAGTGGAAAACTGAGCAGGGAGGGAGCCGCACTACGGGGGTCCAGGAATGGCTGGGAAACCCAATGAGAGGGAGCTGGCACGGCGCCACTGTGGGGGTCTGGCGTGTCCAGCAGGGGGTGCTTTGAGGGATCTGCCATGGCATAACTGTGCAGTGCAGAGAGTGGTAACGCTCAGTCATCTGCTGGTCACTCTGGCCCTCATTGGAGGTGGGGTTAGGAGTACAGGGGCCCCGACTGGCCCAGGTCCGTGCTGCGCCCCCCCCCCCCCCCCCCCACCTCCCCGGTGTTTTCCGTGTCTCGGCCACAGTGCTAACAGCTCCCTCACAGCCCTGACATGTGCTTTAATCAGAGCTGACTTGCTGGAGGAGGCCATTCAGGGTGAGCCATTCTATAAACGGCACTGTCAGGCTCACACAGTGACACCCCAGGCTGCTGGAGCTCCAGTGTGGAATGGAGGGTGGGACTCTCAGCACTGGAGGTATTTCGATGAAGGCCTCCTCATTTTTCTGATGCAGACCCTTATCCAGGTGCAGCATGGATATTAGACTGCAGATAGATCAACTTCAAAGCTGACTGCAGCCTTCAGAGGCCCCATGCTGGAGGACTAAAGCTACCTTCTTTCCCTTTAAAGGAGTTTCACTGAACCCCATGTATTACTGGGTATTACTGAATTACTGCTTCACCATAGCTGCGTATGAAGTGGGTCTCGATCCAGCCTTGAAACATTTATACAATATGCAGGGCTTTTTTATACATACATTTATCCCTTACAGAAGGCACTTTTTCCTTCATGGCAATAACAATGTAGACTGTAAGTGGTTACTGGAATCTGGTTTGTTCCTGGCCGATGCCTCGGGTGACATCTTGGCTTGCATAAAACTGTGTGCTTTATTTCTTTAAAAGCTACTTAGAGCTGGGGATCTTGTTCCTTCCTGATTTTGAAGTTATGGTTGGAGGTGTGCTACATCCAGATGTCTGACAGAGCACCTGACATCACTCCTGCATTGACTTGCTGTCCAGCCATGAATGTATAGTCGTATTTCTCTTCCCGACTCCCAATTGCGGGTTCATGGGTCTGAGTCCATGGTGCCGGCTGTGAATCTGTGAAAGGCCGTCCCTGTGCACCCGGCGACACCAGCTGAGTCACATTCTGGAAGCTTCTCACTGATATAAATACTGGTGTGGTATGTGTCGATTTCACTGGGTGACAGCAGGGCTGGGGGGCCCTGGGACTGCTGAGTCACCGTATCGATGACAAAACACCAGGGAGTGTCAATGGCAGCTTGTGTGTTTGAGGTGAGTGAGTGTGATCATTTCCTGGGATCTCTTGGCCGTTTCTCACTGTGTGCCGGTGCAGTGCTCCTGCCCTTCCCTATCCTGCCTCAGTGAAGGTTACTGTAACAACTCCCAGTGCCCTGAAATCAAACACGGCTCCACTGTATGAGTTCATCAGCGCAGCATATGCTTCCACGGGCCGTGAATCTGCCCTAATAAATTTCTAATTGTATTGTACTGATCATTAGGAATGGATGTAATATTATGGGAGGGAAAGTGTCCTTTTTGCACGCATCACTCACTAATGGCATGAGCAGGAATGATTAGAGTCCCTGTAAGCTACAAATATCTTATTTAGCCAGATGTGTAAACCATCGTTATGAAGTTACTTGCTGTACAATGAGAAGTATGTTGCAGATACCGAACTTGCTGGGATTCTTTTACCGGAATGCTGACCTGCTCACCCTGATGTTGACTTTCAGAACAGCCATATAAAATGTCCTGGGGGATTTAAAGCTGCCCTGTTCCCTTGGATCTTGGCTAGCTGCTGCTGGCCAGTGTTGTTGTCTCTGTCAGCCTCTCCTATTTACTAAGGTAGAATTAAGTGATATTTTAACCCCCAAAGTGGGTTGTTATGTCCAAAGTGCAAAAACAGCCCCCCACATTATTCCCGCTCTTTGAAACAGGCCTGTTTATGCACAGCTGGGTGTGGGTTTGGCTCTGATATCCGGTGGCCGCCTAGGAGCTGCTGTGTGGCTCAGTGGGACCCTGTGCCTGGGAAGGTTGCCGGTTTCACTCCCAGCATTGACTGAGTGATTTCATTGTTTACCTGTTGACCAAAGCTCTTATTCCCCCAGTCGCTCCAGGACCCTGGTTTCTTAAAGATATGTGTTGCTTTGGATAAACACATCTGCTGAATGGATGCAAATGCGGTGCTGAACTTTGCTCTTCGGTCTGTGAGTCTTTCCTGCTCCTCACCGAGTTTGGGACTGGGGATTAGAATTCTAGGTTTAGACTGGAGGTATAAGAACGATGCTCCTTTCAGCTGTGGAGGGGAATCCATTTACTCCTTGGCCCAGTTCCATCTGTAAAGGACTGATGTTTAATGGCCGGCTGCCGCTGTGCCCGATGCCAGCCGCTTTGCCGTCTTCCCGAGCTGCAGCGCCAAGGTGCTTAGTGCTACTCTCCTGGGTCACCTGTCATCCAGCAGTAAGCTACATCTCCATGTGTCTCATCCTGACCACTGTGGGAGAGAAGCTGCATTGTGCCTCACATATGCATATGACTCGCGCTCCCTTCTCCCGAAATAATGCTACCAGGCTTGTTTCAATCCCCAGGGCTGAATCTCCTTTATTCATCTTTTGAACAGAGGGTTAAATGTTCCCAGTTGACACTTTAGTATGACTCAGTATGTCTTTGGTTTGTGAGGTAAATGGGTTGATATCAGTTTCCAGTGCAGACACAATTGTGATGCTTTTCATATGTCTCGGAACATGTGCTTTCATTTCATTACACAATGTCTGTCCTGAGGCACTCCATCCATCCCTAAGGGTTCAGTCCTGAGATGCCCCATCAGGCCCAAGGCACTCAGTCCCGAGGGCTTCCATCCATCTTACGGTGTTCAATCCCAAGGCACTTCATCCATCCTGAGGCATTCTATCTGTCCTGAGGCTTCACCCAGCCTGAGGCGTTCAGTCCCGGGAACCTTCATCCATCCAAAGGCATTCCATCCATTCCAAGGCATTCTGTCCCGAGGAGCTCTGTCCCCTTGTTCCTCTTGATCGGTTATTAGCGCTGACCATAGTTAGTACAGGAGTTGGCAATGTTGCATAGTGACAGTACCATGAGTGCCAGCATGTATCATAGGTAAGCCAGAGGGTACAACCGGCTGGTGAGTGGGTTTGGTGCCACTGACTGGCACAGATGAATTCCTCCGGAT
The DNA here is from genome assembly GCA_026776945.1 of Isichthys henryi. Classification (NCBI taxonomy): domain Eukaryota; kingdom Metazoa; phylum Chordata; class Actinopteri; order Osteoglossiformes; family Mormyridae; genus Isichthys; species Isichthys henryi. Next base: position 31,521,126 of record JAODJX010000065.1, read on the forward strand.
GAATCAGAAATAATCGCATGCTGGATGCGAGGGGAGCTGTAATCTGCAGCCCCCTTCCACTGACGGAGGCTAATGTGGCAGGTGTGCAGGTCCCCGTGAAACAGCTGCGGTGTCTTGTCTCTTTTCTTCTCCTTTTCTGTGGGAGTTTTTGGGCTGGGGGACGATCAAGCAGTTCCTACTGTAAGTCATTACGAGAGGAACCCTGCATAGCCCAGCAGTGAAGCTTTTGAATGTGGGTGCACATGGGGGTGGTGTGTATCTCCGCAGCTTAGGATACAGTGCCTGTGATCGGAAGGCTGCTGTTTCAAATCCCAGGTTTGAAAAAGTGATGTCACTTGAGCAAGGCCCTTAATCCCTAATTGCTCCAGAGACTGGCTGATTCTGCTTGTACGCTTGGTCTGTGCTGCTGTTGAAGGGCAGGCTGTGTGAAGGATGGGAATTTCTAGCTAAAAAATGTAGCCTGGTAACTCGTTCATAAAGCATCCGAACCCAAACGGCATGGCACCTGCCAGCAAGCCTACCTGGGTTCCTCACACCTGCATTTCAGCCAACAATCTCTTTTCATTTTAAATTTACCAAATGTGTTTAATCTGAAGTCATGCACATTTGTTATTGAGTCACGTAGCTTGCTCCCTTGTCACAGGCTTGCTCCCAGCTGGTGACGTAGATGGCTTGCTCTCTTGTCACAGGCTTGCTCCCAGCTGGTGACGTAGCTGGCTCATTCCCTTGTCACTGGCTCGCTCCTGGCTGGTGACGTAGCTGGCTCGCTCGCTTATCATTGGCTCGCTCCTGGCTGGTGACGTAGCTGGCTCGCTCGCTTGTCATTGGCTCGCACCCAGGCGGTGACGTAGCTGTCTCACTCCCATGTCACAGGCTCACTCCTGGGTGTTGATGTAGCTGGCTCGCTCCTGGCTGGTGACGTAGCTGGCTCACTCCTGGCTGGTGACGTAGCTAGCTCGCTCACTTATCATTGGCTCGCTCCTGGCTGGTGATGTAGCTGACTCCGTTTGTATCACAGGCTTCTCTGCCTGGGCTGAGAATCAGGAAGAAGCCCTCAGGTTGGCCTACAAAGATGCTCACGCAACGCTGACTGTTATCACGCCGCTGGAATGGGATTTATGGCTTGTAGCGCCCTCTCTGTCGGCTGTTGCTGTTAATCTGCTTCAGTTACACCTGTAATGTTGTTTCAAAACTTTAGGTGCTTTAGGCAGCCCTGCTGGGAAAGACACTATATAAAAATTAACTTTTGTATTGAAATGGAGGCTGTAAAAACTTATGATTGAACTTCCCCTTCTCTACCCCCTCTGCCTACACTGCACCATAAACACCAGGGCTGAAAGACTCTATTATCATGCCCTAATGTCTCTTGTTCTCTTTATGAAATAATGTCAATTTCCACTTCTGTCAGCAGCTGTGGAGAACACAGCAGACAACCCCTTACTACTGTATATTACGTTAAGGTGCAGGTTCGGACAGCGTGTCGACAGATGTTGCTGTATCATTTTCGTTCATTATAGCATTTCCATCATAGCCCTGCCCCTCATCTACATACCTGCCTATTGTTGGCTGAGGCACAAAATTCATAATTTTTTTCCCCAGTCAGTTACATAATCATTTTTCCTCAGAGAAATGACTACCCTTGTTAAACGAAGAAGAAATTTGTACAATTGCTTATACTTTTTTTGATAGTAGAGGAGTTCTTTGTGAATGTGGACGTATGCAGATCTGGGACTTTTCTGGCCCTGTGAGTGCTGTGTAGGAACGAGCCGCGACAGCGAGATGCTCATGCACTCTGCTCCATTTACCAGCCGTTTGAAGGGCTGATTTACAAAGAGCCGCGGCTGGCAGAGACAGGTGTGCCTGGAGCCCCTGCCGGCAGACCACGGGCGAGTGGTGCCAAAGAGGGACATCTGTGCAGGTTGTAGAGCCTGTTAGAGTTCAGGCAATATAAGCTAGTCGTGCGGATGCTGCGCTGAACATGCCTTCATCCTCACACTTAGTGTAGGTGTCACAGATCTCTTTTAGACATGGTACCATTTAACTGCCCTTTCATTTGGATTCATCCAGATGACCACAGTTTAACAGCAGAGGGAGATGAACAGATGAGGGCAGTTAATGGCTGACTTGCCATATTGCCACAAAATAAATGGAAAAAGTGTCTGAATCTGAGAAATCGCACACTTCAGGATTGCAGATGTCTTTATCACCCAATAGGCTCGCCGATGGTGGCTCAGCTAATGTTGGTAACATTTAGCATCTGAGAAACATAGTGCCACTGTCTGCAGTGTTACTTCCATCTGTGTGGAAATGCAAGGTGATGTGTGCCTCTTATACCAGTTTTACTGAAGACAACTGGTTTGTTTTGCAAATGACAAGATTGTCGCATAGCCAATTCTGTTTGGTATAAATTACAACCCATTTGCAATTCATTTCCGCTAGAGTGCTGTCTTCTTATGCAATGCCTTTTGGTATGTGTGTCTGTGCAGAATTCCAGAGGACATGCTGATATTGCTCCAGCCTGCTTGCTATGTGTCTGCATTGGAAACTGATATCAAATTGTAGTAATTCACACAATTACTGAAAATTATCCCATTGCCAATGACATAACAAATGTATATTGTGGACATTGGCAGGTAAAAAGGAGCTGTTCTTTGCGTGAGGTGTGAAATGTTGGGGTTGATCAGCCATGTCAATACTAATGTGACACTTTCAGACCCTTAAGAGGGGTGGGGCTTCTCCTGACATTAACAAAAACAAACTCTCGCAAATACGAAGTTAGCTGACCCCAGCCCACCCAAGCATAGCATCTCAGTGTTCTCACTGCTATGGTAACAGTCATGGTAATTTTTCCCAAAAACTAGGAATAAGCTTATTGCAGTCAATGTCTATTCCTTGTTAGGGCAAAGTGCCAGGATAGGTGCCCCTTACAGTGCCATAAGCTGTATCTCTGTGAGCTGTGATTGCGTTTGCCTCAAAGTGCCAGGATAGGTGCCCCTTACAGTGCCATAAACTGTTTCTCGGTGAGCTCTGATTGCGTTTGTCTCAAAGTGCCAGGATAGGTGCCCCTTACAGTGCCATAAACTGTGTCTCGGTGAGCTGTGATTGCATTTGCCTCGAAGTGCCAGGATAGGTGCCCCTTACAGTGCCATAAACTGTTTCTCGGTGAGCTCTGATTGCGTTTGCCTCAAAGTGCCAGGATAGGTGCCCCTTACAGTGCCATAAACTGTGTCTCGGTGAGCTGTGATTGCATTTGCCTCGAAGTGCCAGGATAGGTGCCCCTTACAGTGCCATAAGCTGTATCTCTGTGAGCTATGATTGCGTTTGCCTCAAAGTGCCAGGATAGGTGCCCCTTACAGTGCCATAAACTGTGTCTCGATGAGCTGTGATTGCGTTTGCCTCAAAGTGCCAGGATAGGTGCCCCTTACAGTGCCATAAGCTGTATCTCTGTGAGCTCTGATTGCGTTTGCCTCAAAGTGCCAGGATAGGAGCCCCTTACAGTGCCATAAGCTATGAATGTTACAGTGTTACTGTGAGCGTGTTACCATGATTATACTTCTATAAATATTACAGAGAGTGTCACTGTGAGTGTGTTACCATGATCATACTTCTATCAGTGTTACAGAGAGTGTTACTGTGAGTGTGTTACCATGATTATATTTCTATGAGTGTTACAGAGAGTGTCACTGTGAGTGTGTTACCATGGGCGTGTTACCATGATTATACTTCTATGAGTGTTACAGAGAGTGTTACTATGAGTGTGTTATCATGATTATACTTCTATGAGTGTTACAGAGAGTGTTGCTGTGAGAGTGGCTGGCTGAAGACTGCCGTAAATACCAGTCATACATTAATGTCTGGGAGATGAATGAGATGAATAAGAGCATCCTCTCTGCTTTTGATCCCTGGTCACACGGCTGCAATGCGGCACAGAGCCCCCCTCAGCTGAGAAAAGTCTCTAGTGAGCGAGTCAGGAGAGATAAGGCTGACTGTAATGGGTCCCTGGTGACAGTGCCTAGGGGCAGCGTGTCATTATAGTGTCACGTGGCCTCACTGGGTCGTGTATTTGGAGCACTTGAAAATAAACAGGAAAGCTGTCCCAGAAACCACAAAACTTGCGATGGTTACATTACTTTCCAAAGTCTGTGATGAATGATGCTGTATTTGCCATATGCTCGTCTATCAGTACACGGCACATTGGAATGTGTTCATTTTCTCTCTCTCTCTCTCTCTCTCTCTCTCTTACACACACACACACACACACGTAGTGTATACCTATCCTTATGGGGCCCGCTCATTGACTTCTATGGGAAAAATGCTAACGCTAACTATGAGAACCTTAACCCCCACCCTGCCCTAACCATAACCATAAGTAACTAACCAAAATACAAGAGTTTTTACATTTTCAGTTTTTTCGTAACAGTCATTGATTTTTATAAAATAGAGTTTTCCCTTATGGGGACCAGGAAACCGGATAGGGTTAGGGTTAAAAATGGATATTTATCACGTTATGGGGACATTGTGTCCCCATAAGGATAGGTATACCCGCTTACACACACACACACACACACACACACACACACACACACACAAGTTGGTCTTCCTGTGTAAATGGGGACCGTCCATTCATTTCTATGGGAAAAACCCTAATCCCAGTCACGACACCCTTAACCTCTACCCATGCAGCCCTAACCTTAACCATAAGTAACCAACCAAAATACAAGACTTTTGCCACTTTTATTTTTTTGTTTGCATTCACAGATTTATATAAAATTGAGGTTATCCAAATGGGGACCTGAAGAAGTGTCCCCAAAAGTAAGGAAGTTTCAGGTTTTACAGCACTTTGCGGACATTTTTGTCCGAAAACTTTTGGGATTTTTACTTCATTGCATTCATAAATCTTCGTGGGGACCTAAAAATTGGTCCCCACAACATCAAAAAAACAGTTTTTTATGAAATTGTGGGGGCATGACACAAATACACACACGTGCAAGGACGTGCACAGACATGCAGACACAAACACAGACATGTGTAAAGACGTGCAGACAGGCACACACGAACACGCACACGTGCAAAGACGTGCACAGACATGCAGACACGTGCAGAGAAACAGAACGGCATTTGTCGTGTCTGTGAGGGGGTGAGCCTGCTTGGCTTGACTTTGAGATATCAGGGATGAGTGCAGTAAGCTTTTAGCACAGAGTAAAGCTCAGGAATTGCCTGAGTGGAGTATTGAGCAGGCTAGGTACATTCATCACAACTCGTGTGTGTGTGTGCGTGTGTGTCTCTGTGTGTGTGTGAATACACACATGTACATTCGTGGTTACTATGATTTCTACGCCCAGATGGTACATGGATGCTTTGATTTTTTTCCAAAGTGCTACTTGCTTGTTTGAGCCCTACTGCAGCAGAGGAACCTGCCAGCCAGAGCCTGTCTGGGACCCCAGAGTACTTCTGAAACCTGAGAAGGCCGCTTTCATCCTTAAGTTTGAAACATTTTTAGTGATTGCTGGGTCATCAAACTGTAATGAAATAGATCTGTCTACTTTGATATTCTTTTTCATGTATTAGGCAGAGACTGCCTGTTAAGACTGCAGTAAATGTTATGGTGACATTTTTTCTACTATGTAAAAAAATAACCATTTAAGACAGTCAGGCTGAGCCAGATAATGACGCTTCTTGGTTGGAAATTCTTCAATGAGGAGCTTACTCTGTCCCACCTGTTCATAGCTCTCTGAACTGAAAGTCACATGACCAAGAAGCACAGAGGGGATTTGCACTGTTTCGAAACCAGGGGCTTCATCACGCTCTGGATGTTTGGTTTTGTGGCTCAGTGGGTCGGGGCTCTGTTCCTGTAATCAGAAGGTCACTGGTTTGAATCCTGTGTCCAGCGGAATAGTCGCATCTGTGTTGGGCTCTTAAGCAAGGCCTTTAAGACCCTCCCCACAAATAAAATGGTCTGGGGTGATTGATAGACAGCTGAGCCTGTGCTCAGACTCCAGGCCACCTCTTCATTGGTGTGTATGTCTTGAAAGGGAGAGGATGGTGGGAAATGTGAAAATTAACACATTCCCATGTAACTGTTCCCATATATTGTCCTTGAAGATGGAAAACCTTCGAGATGCTGATGGGAGAGGTTATGATGTGGAGGAACATTAAGGAGCTGTGTTTCTGGCCTGGTGATTGTGCTGTCTGTAACACAGTGCCACCTGCAGGTGCAATGAGGATGTGGCACTCTGGTACACTCTCTAATGAGAAAACAGCTCAGTGCCTAGATCAGGGGTGGCCAGTCTTATCCTCAAAGGGCCAATGTGTATGCAGTCCTAATTAGTAATCTAATTAGAGAGTTGTAGTGAAAACCCGCATACACACAGTGGCCCTTACTAGATAAGATTGGCCTTCCCTGGTCTAGATGTAACTGGCTTAGTTTTACATTCAGTTTACTGACAATCATATAAGACTTTTCATTAGACAGTTTGTTTTTCCAGAAATGGCGATCTCTCGGAGCATTTCATTTCCAATAGCATTAAAGATTATTGTGTGGCACAAAGAGAAATATTTTCTTTAATGTAGCATTTTATAAATGTATTTAATTTTGAAGCTGTCGGCAGTCGGCAATCATAAGCTCATTTTTATTCATGTCATAGTGTTGTAAAATTACACTGACAAATGCTTGAATGATTTTTTTGGTGCAGTTTTCATTAAAATAAATCTCCTGAAAAGGTAGGGAATTAAAGAAGCATTTTATCAGAGTGCTGAGGCACACCGTGATTGTCTGTTTATGCAGGCGGCCCGACACCGCAGCTCAGCCCCCCCAGCCCTCCTAAGTATAGCATCACGGTGCATGCCTGTCTTGGTTAGGAAACATGGGCAGCACAGTGGCCAGGCAGGAAGCGTGGGGTTTGTGTTTTCTCCCCAAGTTCCGTGGGTCATATTGGATGGTGGTGTGCTAGGTATCCTGCACCTTCTCTGCTGGGTATCCCATCTGTACCCTTTCGCTGGGTGTCCCATCCGTACCCTCTCCGCCAGGTGTCCCATTCGTACCCTCTCCGCCGGGTTTCCCATCCGTACCCTCTCCGCCGGGTGTCCCATCCGTACCCTCATGCATGTAGGGAATCACCAATCTCATAAATATTCAGAGTCAATTATTACAAATTACATAAACGTTTAATGGATACTTTGCACTTCACACTGTATCACTCATACACAATCAATAAATCCAATCAAATTATAAGTGGAAACAATAATTCAAATATTAAAATTTATTTACTTGGAAAATTGTTATTAGATTAATTTACTGTTGTGGTAACTGGCTTTCAAGGCTGGTAAATGGACTCTGATGAATTAGTAGAACGTTTCAGAATTTAGAACAAAATAATTTCCTGTCATTAAAGTGACCCAGTTTAATATGTTACTCCAGCTTTCAGGTCTGCTTGTCGCTTCATGGTCCTACAGCCCGCTGCCTCCATCCCCCGCCCTCAGTATCTGCTGGTCATTATAGGATGTTCTCCTCCTCCTGTCCACGAGTATCATTGTTGATATTTTACTGCCTTACTTCTACCACAATGCACTGGCCACCAGGTGATGTAGCACCCTGTCATGACACCAGGAACTGGGGTGTTTTTCTCGGGATCCTCTGTAGGCACATCCACACACACAGCCCTGAGTGAGCTTTCCCACCAAAGCGAGGCTCAATGGCTCCTATTATTCCTGTCTGATTGCTGAGCTTATGCTGTTCTGTTGAGCACCCAGATTGCTTCTGGCTAAAACAGACCTTTGGAATGTCAAGATTTGGTCAGCATTAGAGAATCACCTCCCCCAGTGGATGAGCGCTTGGGCCCTGCCCGCCACCGCCATGATGCTCTGCCGTCTGTGAAAACGGTTTGATCACACGTCCGCCTCGAAGGCTAAGCCCAGGACCCCGAAGCCCTCAGCGACGGCTGTTCACACTTGCTGAGCTCCTCCGTGGCACTGGACTGGTTGATTTGATTATGAAAAACAGTATGTGCGTGTATGTGGCTCCTCACTGGCCGCATGATTCATGCTTCTCCTGTGTTTTGCCAGGAATCAGTCTGAAATCACCAGAGAGAGAGAGAGTCATGGCGACGCGCGTCTCTCGCTCTCTGCTGGCCAGCCCGGCCATTCCTGCCCTAATGAAGCCTTCCCTCATCATGAATCATCATTAGGCTTTACGATAATTATTGTCGCTCTGTTCTTCCCTGCCACCATAAGTGAGAATGATGTGAATACCGTGCTGTAATGGGTGGCTCTCGTCTCCCTCCAGAGAATGATGCGATCCCTTGCACAGACCTGCTTGAGCACAGATTTCCGAATGCTTCTGCTTTGTCTGGTGAACAATTCACTAATACTTCCTGAATGGGATACATGAACCATCATGACTGATTATTGATGAATCAGTAAATCACTAACATTTAGTGCATTAATTAACCACTAACTAAGTAAACGTCCCCTTAAGTAAAGTGTGATGCTCTACCTATTAATTCTGTAAACCTTTGTGAACTACTGAAGGAACAAGTCATGAATAACATAATAATCTCTTGTTTGTTAATAATTATTGAATCATGACGCGTCTTTCATTCTAAGCTGTTACTATGTTTGTTACTGTATCTGTGAATTTTATAATCCTTTGTGGACCTTTGTGGAACTGCTCAAGGAACAAGTCATGAATAACAAGTGAAATGTGCTTGTTTAGCAGACTGCAGTTAATTGTACTTAAAAACTGTTATAAAATACAAAGATATGAAGGGATAAAAACAAACAGGTGCCTAATTTACTTTTTTACTCATGTATTTCAAACTGCTTCTACAACAAAGTACCCATTTGAATGAGATTTGAGCTAATTACCTGTGATTTATCTGCCATCCTGCAGAGGGCGCAGTGCCAGCATTGATAGGGAAGCTGTTGGTTGTGGCAAAGGTCAAAAGGCAAAGCAAATAAAGAAACCACCAGAACATCCAACAAACACAACTCTTTCAGGTGGGTCACACTCTTAAAATCTCATGAAATATATAATGGAATTATCTACCATGTGTAGCACAGTAGCCTTTCTGTTGGATTTTACCACACAGAATAGCCTTTATTCACATTTCACACGATGAGTCTTGGTCACCCAACACGCTGCTAAAACTGCGAAGAGTTTTATGGAAGTATTACGTTTTTCGAAATTATTATTTTTCGTTCTTTCATAAATTCTAATTTGCCAACTTTGCAAGCTAATGAAAAGGAGGAAGAAGCTAACTGATGATAAAAAGGTACGAGTGTTATTTCAGAGTTAGTGCAGTAACATAAATGTGCATCTGATGTGTTTTTATGTTCTAAATGCATTGATGTGAATGTGAAATGTTAAGTTAGACATGGAGGTGTGTTAATCCTCAAATCCTCGTGGTGTTCAGTGTCCCGCGCAGGCCCTTTGACTTCGTGCTCACTGGTGTAGTGCTCTAGCCTTAATGCAGACTTTGGTAGATGAGTTATAAACTTTAATGTGACATTTACTCTTCAGATAGCACTTTGATATTTGTCAGTTATCAGGTGTATAGTGCTGCATAACTGGTGATGAATACTGGATTTAGTTGGATTTAGATTTTTTGCTGTAAATTAGAAGTAAATGTGAAGTTAAAAGTTATTGGATCATTAATGCGCATTGGATACTGATTGTTAGCTATGGACATGATAGTTTTCTTTGTACGTTAGACATTGCGTAAATGTATGGAACATGTTCTCTTCTCCTTCGCTTGGCAGGACGGCGTCCGTGTGACGCTGACTCGCATTTTGCCCGCAGGCTAGTGGTTTTGCAAGGTGATGTGCAGCATTTTGCTTGCATCAGCCAGATGTTCATCACACTCACACCTGGAGTGACTGCATCAGGGCTGTAACTGATGTGTCAGCTTGCGTTGAACTAAATACACGAAGTATATATCAAGTTATTACAGATACCTAAGCATAGCATGCAAATCTGCAGCGTAGGAGTGGCGCCACGTGTGGTGACTTTTACTACATTGTTAGTCAGAGATAAAGTGCTGTTTTGGACCTAGGCGATGATTAAGGTACAACAGATACCCAGTATGGAGAGAACTCACACCACCCACGTGTGACCTGCAGTGGTTACCAGATAAATGGGGAAAGTTTTCACCCTCAGTTTTGAAACTGATAACAGCAGACTTTTTCTGGATGTTCTGTTTGTGTACAGTGTACCTTTTTATTTGTAACCACTATGTTTACTTGCTTGCACTGTATTTTCTATGTGTCTTTGCCCTCTGCCTTTTTTGTGTCCTATATGTTTGCTTTTCTGCACTTTAAACACCTTGCTGCTGTATGTGTTAGAATCCCCCCTCTGGGATCAATAAAGTTCATCTTATTTTATCTGTGGTTTCTTACCTTCTGGGCTCAATGATCCCCTTCCACACAGTGTTAGTCTGCAGTGCTTCTCATAGGGGTAGAAGGTGTATAGAAAAAAGCATGAAGGGTTAGGGTTACAAGCAATCATTTGTTACAAATATGTGTACAGGAGCATTTAAATGTGTTCGCTTTCACATATGTGACCCGTCGCCACGAAATGAGTCTTAAGTCGCACTGGTAAAATTTCACCCATAAGACTCATTTCGTGGTGATGGGTCACATATCCTGTCTTATTCCTCATTTTTTAAGCACACACAAGCTTGGAGTCTGAGCACAGGGCATTTTTCAGGGGCAGATGGTCTTGCTCTTAAGGGCCCAGAGGAAATGTCACACTCTGCTCAGCACAGGATTCACACCAGTGACCTTCTCATCACAGGCACAGAGCTCTAAACTGCTCTCAACTGTCTTATTCTTGGTGTTTCTTGATCGTGCTAGAGCTGTAGTCACTGGCTAGCTGTTGGTCTTCAAACTTGCATCAGACTTACATGCATGAACCTGACCGTCCATTAGCAGCAATGTGTTGCTGTGCCGATTTTTGTAAAGATTCACACATCTCTGTACATCCTGTTCTATTCATCAAACAAGCTCCAATTCATTCATACTTCAGCTCAAATGGAACCAATAACATTTGAGTAGTATTAACGATTTATTCAGTGTTGTTTTTCACAAAGCTGATTAAATTCATTCATCCCATCAGTCAAAGAGTAAGTGAACAGATTAGTGTGCTCACAGCTTTCGCTTTATGACTTGATTTTCAAGTTTGCAAGCTTGGAATGACAGCTATTTACAGTGAAGTGCTACTGATTTGCTGATTTCGCCCATTAAAAAGAAGACATTCGTGTTTAGATTGATACTGAAGCACATGTTCATCATTAATGCTTTGGTCCATGAGCAATTTGCTTCTGAATGCTGCTCGTTTTGTCACAAAGGACTTGCTTGGGGAGGAGGGGGTGCCTTTACAGTGTGGGAATGAAAGACCAGGGCATTTATAATTTAGTTTGTTGTTGTCTTGAATGCATGCGACTCAGTCTGTAGTGGGGAGGGTAAGGCAAACGGGACAGATCTAACATCAGATTTACGTGACACAAGTCTCTCTCTGTTGCTTTCGACTGACTCCAGATGCCTGACGCAGAACAGACTCCCAAAGAGAGTCACTGTTTTTATTCTCGTTTTGACTTAAATGATGGTGCTGGTTCACTTTTTCTCTTTGTCTATATTATGGCCGAATACCTCGTGAAACAATTGTGCAGTGAACCCTGTTTCTTACGGTGAACGACAGTGTTTTTGTGTGTGTGACCTCATTCATGCTCTACCCATAGGGGAGCCGGAATATTATGACCCCCCACGTGAAACGAATAATGTTGCATATCTCAAACACAGCCGATGTCAAGGTCATGGATGTATTAGACGGTAATCTAGCCTTTAGTACTCAGAGTTGACATGTTCAATGGGTAAGTATCTGAGTGCCAAGGGCCAAATAATTATGGTCATATTTAGGGCAGATCCCAAATATAAGAACATAAGAAATTTACAAACAAGAGGAGGCCATTCTGCCCATCAAGCTTGTTTGGGGAGAACTTAACTAATAACTCAGAGTTGTTAAAATCTTCCCTAACTTTGATTTAAAGGAACCCTGGGTTTTAGCTTGCACTACACTAGCAGGAAGAATATTCCATACTCTACTCATAACTACACGCTGTGTAAAGAAATGCTTTTTGAAATATAAGAACATAAGGAAATGTGAGACATTAAGCCATGTGGGATACCAATAGTCTGCTAGTCTGAGGAGGAAAAAAACCACGATTCGCTGGCAGGGTGTTGGCTGACCGAGACTCATCGTGTGATGAGTGTCTGCTGTGGTGCAGATGGTAGATCATTTTGGTGATGATGACAGGACTGATGTGTCACAGACAGCACCGAGCCCTGCTCTCTATGGGTTACGCAGCCCTGCATATAAATGTGGTGTCCATTCACTTCTCTGTTTGCACTTGCGTGATGGTGATTTATAAAGTAATACGTATCAAAAAAGCATAGTTCATATCTGTGAAGTGACGTAATGGGAAGACGCTGGGATCAATGGGCATATTTTAAAGATTAGCTGGCATTTTGCCTTTGAGTTATCAAATTGGTGGAGACTGGAGGTGCAGAACGGGCAGACGGCCACTGGGCAACAGGACAAATGCTGAGCCTCACCGTCAAGTCCGGCCACTGGGCAACAGGACAAATGCTGAGCCTCACCGTCAAGTCCGGCCACTGGGCAACAGGACAAATGCTGAGCC
>JAODJX010000065.1:31549618-31562292 GCA_026776945.1 Isichthys henryi
GACGCTGAAGGTTTTGTCCCAGTGAGGAGTGCAGAGGAAAGACGCTGAAGGTTTTGTCCCAGTGAGGAGTGCAGAGGAAAGACGCTGAAGGTTTTGTCCCAGTGAGGAGTGCAGATGAAAGACGCTGAAGGTTTTGTCCAGTTTTCCCCAGTGAGGGAACTCTGGCGTGTTGAGGCTGCTGCTTTGCTTTGTTTGTGGGTTTATCTTGTCTGAGCTTTTAAAACAGACTGGGCTTGAAAGAATGATCAGTTTTAGATTGCTGTCCTTGATTACACCGTCCACCGTTCTGCATCCTATCGTTACTCCTACTCTGCCGAAGTGCTCAGCAGACACACTTTATCTGCTTACCAGACAGACATTATCGACTCTGGGCAAACAGTGAGCCACCTGCTGATCTCTTGTTCCGCCGCGAAATTTTCCGGCGTCCATGTTGTATCCCTCGTGGACCTCGATGAAATTTCCACTTCAGCATGGATAACGGTTACAGTAAGATTCTTCACTCCATTTGGTCTATAAATCGCTGTCTCCCAGTAACTGTTGAGCACAGTGTCAGCCATAGTGCACTCACCTCTCTGGCGAAATCTGTGGGGTGTACGTGCCTCAGCTGCTCGTGGGTTTTTGGTCTGTTACTAACAAAGCTCCACTGCTTAGCGATTTCATTTCAGACTATCAGCTGCTTCACAGAAACCTGGCAGCAACACAATTAAACCATGCCATTCCGCCGAGGGGGTGTGGGGTGTGGATGCGGCCTTGTGCTGATTTATCACCAAGATCTCCCTTCTCTTTTGCTGATCAGTCCTCCTTTGAGCTGCTTGTTGTCAGACTCTGTGGACCTGCGATTGTTGCTTTATTATAATGTACATCTAAGGACTCTCATCCACCCTAACGGGGGACTTCAACTTACACGTTACTAAGCTTTTTAGTAGGTATATGAAAGATATTAATGCAGTGCTAGATTGTTGTGATATGACTCAACATGTGAACTTCCGAACTCATAACAAATTCTGTTGTCTCACCCTGCAGTACAACTTCTGTTGATTTAACCTATTTCTCATCATTAAATTGTGCTATTTGACTCATGGCTTCCACTCAGGAATTCAAAGCTTCAACAAACATTATGTGATTTTGTAATATTAAGCAGGTCCATCCAGAAAACTTGGTTAGTTTAAATGAGTCTTACCCTAGTCTCCCTTCCACCAGCGAAATTAGTGGAACATTATAATTCTTTCTTATCCTCTGCTATCAATTTTCTGGCTCCTCTTAGAACACAGACTGTCTTGCTGCCTAACGTTGCTCCTTGGTTTTCACCTGAACTCCATCAGCTCAAAGGAGTGGGCCAACAGATAGAGCATTTATTCAAAAAGGCTGGACTCATTGTACACAATTAGACACATCTGTCTATTTACATATCAGACTGCTCCTCCAGACAGCCAATCTTGTGGCTGTGACTCAGACAGACAAGGTCAAGGGATTCAATTACTGTCTAACTGCACAATAGAACAACTAAGACATGATTTCAGTGGTTTTGAACTTGGTGTGATTGCTGTAGCCTCTTGGGTTAGAGTTTACAGAGAATGGTGTTATGAACTGAAAACATCAATCAGTCTCAATTCTGTAGCCAGAATCATTTAAAAAGAGAGATCAGAGGAGAAGGGTCCTTCCTGTAAGTTTCCTGCTAACAAATCGGACCAAAGTCCAAAAAGAGCAGGAAGACATCTGCAGACGTCCAGCCTTGAAGTGATCCTGGGGAGAGGAATGGGCCCTATGTAGGGGTAGCTAATAAAGTATCCCATGAGTATGTAACAGATGGATGATTTCTACGTGTCTCAGGAGATCATGGCTGTCAGCAGCGGATTAACTTACCTGGAGGCCTCAGGCTGACATCAGCATGGACACTTAGATGCTGCCCATTTAACTAACTGCTCTGTTTTTGCTGAGGATAAGAGGGGTCCTCAAGCCTGCCCGGGGCCCCTGACGTCTGCCCGGGGCCCCGAATATAGCCTAACATAGCTTGTACATTCATCCTCCGTGATTGCGGTAACTTTCCTGTAGGAAATATGATTATAGGGAATAATAAAAAGGTGTGTGTGTGTGTGTGCGCGCCACTCCCAGCTCCCGCCCTCTCGGTTTACTCACCCTAATGTCTTCCCACAGTCATAATAGCTAACCTCATCCAGATGAATGTCTGCGAGAGCAGTGTCTCAGCCTGACCTGCACGCATCATCTGCAGGAGCCATCACCCATTACTGTGTCTGAGGCCCTGTAATCCATTTTAAAAATGGCCCTGTCTATTGCTCGCAGGGAAAGTGAAATCCATCCCATAATTAAGGGCTTATTCGCAAGGAGCATGACTGCAGTGCCCAGCTGAAGTGAGACTGGCACTCGTTCTGTCCCCCTCGTTTTTAACTAGTGTTCCCAGTTCACTGTTGGCCCATCCTGCTTCATCCTGGGTCCCAGCCCCATTAGAGGTGTCTGCTCTATGAAATGAGGTCAATAAAGTTTATTCATTTGAAGTGCAAGGTCCATTTTCTTGTTCTGCTGCTGGCAAAGTCCCTCAGTAACCCTGCCATTTTCTGGGACATGATGTTATGGTCATAACCCATGAAGAGCCAGGCTCCCTCAGAGGCTTCGGAGCTTGTTAAATATAAGGCAACCTGTATGTACATGCGGCATGCACCCATGGCGTGGAGTCAGGGGTTATTTTTGGTCTCCTAGCAGGGTGTCACTGAAGGTAGAGGCACGCTTTGCTGGAGCCCATAGCTGCACTGAAGCTCCATGCCAGAGAGTCATCAATGCTCTACCGGCACTCTCAGAACCTGTGTGGGATCCGCCTGATGGATCTGCTGCCTCCAAAAGCGAACGGGCTGGAGGAACAGAGAGCATCCCCGGAAGTTTACCTGAGTTAAAAATGGAGTAGTTGGATTTTACATATCTCAGTGTATCTGCCCTAGAGCAAAGGAGACCTCACGATAACTGCATTGTAAATAAACACCACCGCTATTGGGGTTGATGCTACAGTATGTGTGGGTAACATTTCTGGGAAAAAGGATACTTTTCATGCATTTCATGGATTTTGTGGATTTATTGACGTAAATTTGGAAGATGAGCAGATGTTTTGCTTGGGGTAGAAATGCAGATTAAAATGGAAATGAAAATATGAAGCGTGGGGTTGGTGGTTCTGCAGTGCTGAGCAATTGCTACACTGACATTGTCACGCTGGACCTATGAGATTATGATTCAGGGGTGGGTTTGCTGTTTCTGAAGCCACAATCAAAAAGTCCCCATATGTCACTTTTCCATGAAACCAGCCAGCTGAGTGACCCCCAGATTTTTCAAAACTTAAATAACTAGCAAATACAAACAGCAGGGGGTTTCCCATGAAAGTAGCTAAAGTTAGCCGAATAAGTCAGACTCAAACTAGCGCCATCTCTAAACTTAGCCTCATCATTCCACTAACACAGTTCACCATTAACTAAGCAAGGTTCATACAAGACAGACTTGCATATAAGAACTTACTGCGCATGTTTGAGATATTTAAGGAGCCCAAATGAATGGATGAATGATGGATCGATCAAATGAATCGGAAATCGTGTAAAATGAGAGCGGGTTTTTTTTTTGCCGAAGAACAAATGCTGATGATGGAGCTGTATGAAAATACAAAGACGTAATCGCTAAAAACGGCGATAATGTGGCCATAAATTCAGCCAGGGAGTTGCAGCTTGGCAAAGAATTGCAGACAGACTAAATGCGTAAGTTATGTGAATGTTACAAGTGCCTCGTACAGTAGCACAGGTGCAGTGGTTTATGCTGTTGCCTTGCGCCACAAAAGTTCCTGGTTTGATCCCCATAGCCAATGGGGAACTTTCTGGGTTGTCATTCTTACTGTATAATATTTTTCGGTATTATTTGATCTCCATAAAAAACTTTCAGTCTGATCCATTTATTACATGACATGAGTAGTAAGATCGCAGAATTTCGTCCAACGGAACAATCTTTTGGGACTCTGTTCCCACACGTCGAACTTTCTTTGAGACAAAGCTTAACTAAGCGAGACTTGTTCACTTGCCGAAGTTACCATGATAGCTCAGCAAGGATTCATTTAAGACATGTTGATGGAACGGGACTCCGACTTATTACGACAGGTCTGGCTCATTTATGTCAGACTTTCCCTTAATCTTGCTTCGTGGAATGCCCTCTGATCATCCCGACACCTCGTTATCATGGAATTCAGGTATTTCATTAAGATCCATTGCTACAGCATAAAGTCAAGCACCTATCCATGTAGACAGGTTTGTGTAAGAATGGCTCGATCTGAAGAGTTCAATGAATTTGGGTGTGGTCCTGTCATAAGATGCAATAAGTCCGTTTGTGAATTTCGTCCCTGCTAGATATTCCACGGTCAACTGCAAATGGTAATATTGCAAACTCCAACTGTTTAGGAACAACAAAGTAACAGAACCACATGAAGTCAACAGATGCTGAGGCTCTGTTGACTCAACTGCAGTGTTCCAAGTTCCCTCTTGCAATAACCTCAGTACAAAAACTGTGTTCTGGGACCTTCATGGAATGGGCTTCCATGGCCGAGTAGCTACATGCAAGAAGAGTGGCAGCTGTTATGGCTACAAAGGAGGGACCAACTCCATACTGATGCTTATAGATGTGGAAATGGGGTGTCATAAAAATTCCTGTAAGTGTAATGGCGAAGTGTCCCGATACTGTTGTGCATATAGTGGCTAGCAGAAAATAGTGCTTCAGCATCTCCTATTTAAGGAGCTTGTTTATTTAATATTTAGTGTGATAACTGTTTGTGGACAACAGGAGGAGACGCTGAAATGTGTGGTTTGAGTGGTGGTGAACTCTGCCCACTCTACAGTGATGGGCAAAGTAAACCAAAAGTTAGCTTCAATAACCACTAATCTGCTAACTCTGGAGTTTAATTCAATAATGCTAAACCTGTAAACTGCTAAAATAAAAATCAGTCGAAGCTAATGAGAATTGCTAACTTTTATTGTATGAATTTGCTTCAGTTCAGTTTTTGGCTCTGGAACCCTAAAATGTACCTAGTGCTGAAGTTTTAATGTGTTGTCACTTAGACATAATGCTTTCCAAAAAGATCAAATGATGATCAAAGTTTACACAATACTATAACACAGTAATGCGGACAAGTAGGTGAGGATGCTGCTTGTTAACGTTAGCATACCCTCCTCGGGTCATTTCTGCTTTAACGTGAAACATGAAAGACTTGGAATACTTTGGTCATGGCTACACTTCTTTCATTTTGCTACAATGTGACAAACACAAGAGAAATTGTTTTTAATAGTTTCGTTTCAGCATCATCCCACCAAAATATTTATCTCCACCTCCTCCCATACAAGCGTGTTTCCATCCTGTGACATTCCGATGGTAATCGTGCCTTTGTTCCCACGTTTCAGCGAGGTGCCAGTTAGTGGTGGGCCCTGGGGCCCTGGGGCCCTGGTCTATGCCGATTAGCGGAGCTCTGTTTCCTAGAAACCCGGCTGACTGAACCTGACGATGAGCTGGATGATGAAATCGCGTGGCATGATGGTGCTTCTTTCCCGTGCGGATACACCGGAGGTCAATCAGCGTGGCAGCCTGAGTTAGCACTAAAGGCACAGATACAGTCAGTCTCCATTGCTGCAGCTTCGACAGCCCAGTAATCACGTCTTAAAGTCCCAGGAAGCCGTGGGAAATGCCAGCCTCATTATGAACACTTGTTAGGGTTAGGTTAGTTTTAGGGTTAGGGTTAGCCTTGATAAAGCAGCACCTTCCCCTGATGCTTTGCTGTGAGTCTGTCTCCTTGCCTGCAGCTTCGACACAATGATCCTGTTTTGGTGCCCCCCCTCTCCCCCCCAAATGTGATTTGGTTTTGGTTACAGGAATTCCCTTGCCCTGGGGCGTTATCTTTAATTTGATTAAGGTGTTAAGCTCTGCTCAAGATAAAGTACCTCTTATAGCAAAACAGAGCGGCTGTGTGGAATTAATGACAGGAACGTGTGTAGGGGGGGCACTCAGAAGCTGCTTAATATGGTTTCTGAAGGGGCTGCCAAGCGAACTTATTTAAGTGTTTGCAGTGACTCTGCCGTCTCAGCGCGACCAGTGAACTGGAAACAGAAGAAACAGACGAAACATCTCCTCATAACGAGATGATCCGAGGCAGTGGAGATGCTGAATCTGGTGTTGTAGCAGGTTGATGAATTCTTCACTGACAAGCCGATTTGGGACCCAGTCACTCAGCTGGCTGGTTTCGTGTCAGACTGAGGAGAAAAGGACAACAATAATGTCAGTGCTGAATATTTCCCTGAGTGGGTCTCTTTCAACCTTTCACACAGCAGAAATGAGGGAATCGTGCTATATTCCATCCAGTTTATAAGGTAAACAGGCTCATTAATTAATAATTACTATAAGTTCTTTATTAAAAGCTTGGACCAATTAAGTCTGCCAAGGCAATTATTGTTCCTTTTAATGTGTGTGTCAGTGTTATATAATTTTAATGATATACACAGTTAGGGCCTCACAGCTGTCAGCTGTGCTACATCAGCGCGTCACTAACCGCATCACATCGGCCACATCACATCAGCTGTGCTACATCAGCAGCGACACTAACCTCATCAAATCGGGCACATCACATCAGCTGTGCTACATCAGCAGCAACACTAACCGCATCACATCGGCCACATCACATCAGCTGTGTTACATCAGCAGCGACACTAACCGCATCACATAGGCCACATCACATCAGCTGTGTTACATCAGCAGCGTCACTAACCGCATCACATCGGCCACATCACATCAGCTGTGTTACATCAGCAGCGTCACTAACCGCATCACATCGGCCACATCACATCAGCTGTGTTACATCAGCAGCGACACTAACCGCATCACATCGGCCACGCCACATCACATCAGCTGTGTCAGCAACTGCATCACAGCAGCTACATCACATATCCATGTTATATCAGCCACATCATGTAAGCTGCATCACAGCAACTGCTTCACATTGGCCACATCGCATCAGTTGTGCAGCTGCATCACATCAGCCGCATTACAGCCACCGCATCACATCTCCTACCCCACACTGGAGCCACTGTGTGCTTTGGCGTGGAGCCAGCATGGAGTGAACAGCACTGCAACACGGTACTGGCACGAGTGTGGCCAGTGAAGCAAGCTGACCGTTTACAGCAACGCTGATGTGCTGTGGACGCAAAGCAAAATGGGGCAAAAACTCAGTGTTTCGTTTGCATTTTGTCTCTGAGCATTTTTAAGGTGGGTTAAGTAGTTTATTCTAATTTTGATTTTCTTACTCTGGAATTATGTGCTTTTGAAATTTAATGCAGTTTGAAAACCGTGCTAGAAACACAGGGCAGGGAAAACCAGCATGTTAATTCTGCATCTGAGGTCATTTCATGGTTTAAATGAAGCCAGCATTGTTTGGTTTTATTCCCCAGGAGAAGCACACGGTTGCTCTCGGGTCCACAGCATCGCTGCAGTAACCCTGCTGTTGGGCAGCCCGTCTTTAATAAGGGAGGCGTTTAAAATGGCAGATATTCCCACTTCACTATCTGAAGGATAATCTTTTATTGATTCATTTCCCGAGTGTCGGCTTACGGATGTGGAAAAGGGACAGTCTGAATTTCTTTTCAATAACAAACCAATTTAATAGGAAACAAGGAATGAAATGAAGTGTTCTCATTCAGACAGATATATCCGGTCGCCGTGGCAACGGCCGAAGGTTCCTGAGTGTGTGTAGCTTTCTGAAAGGTTGTTGAGGATCTAAATTAAGCCGCAGTAAAGGAGTATGAGTGACTCCAGAGACCTGCGGCAGAGACCTCCGGCAGCTCGGAGCTGCTTAGCATGTACAGTACTGAGCACAGTCCGCTTAATTTTTCATATGTTTTCTCAGTTAAACTCATTTCATTGGCTGCATCTGCTGCTGTATGCTGTACTGCTGCACATTTGGTAAATAAACTTTCATTTGTCCTGCATGGACGGTGTAACCATGTTAAAGACTGATGTCCTGCACTGGCATGGCATCCTCTCAAGGCATGCAGCACTGTAGTGTTTCCCCTACCATCACATTAGGGGGGGCGCCCCGCCCCTCCAACGGTACCTCCCGCCCCCCCCTTGGAGGTCAAATTAATGGTACTTAAGTTTATTTTCTATATAGCACCAGATCACAACAGAAGTCATTTAAAGTTACCTTTCCTATAGAACAGGTCTATACATTGTCCTTTTATGAAACAAACTAAACCTCATAGTATTTATCTTATTTACACAACAGCTTGTCATTTTTGTCTCTGCATGGTCATGTGTATTGCGCTCTCTGTATTGCGCATGGCCCCGATACATACGCGCGGGTGAGGCCACAGCCACCAGCGGACAGAGCGCCCGTTGGAAAATATGTTGTGTCAAGCACCTGAAAAGCAGAGAAAAATATCTGCATTTTTTTGACTGCTGTCATTAATAGAGACACATGAACACCATGAATCCTATCGGTGTAAACTTAGGGGAAACACTGCACTGTGTGTACTACTGCACTGTGTGTACTACGGTCATTTGAGAAGCGTGAGGTTCTCATCTGATGTACTGTAGGCGGCGTGCTTTGCCAACGGAACATCCCACACTGCCACTACGTGCTGCAGTGTAAAGCTGCCCCTCACCGGATAACATTCCTATGTCTGTGATGGGCTGGGCATCCGCTAGCCATACACTGACTTCAGCCTGCCCACACACTAATCGCTCAGTGCATCTACCAGTGAAAATGTTCTCACTGTTTCACAGTGAATTCTTTTGGCTGCACACAATTGTGCGAACTGTCCTGACTGTGAAACAAATGGTACCTGAAGAGCAGTCTGGCAGGAAGAGGCTGTGAATAAGCTTCAAAGTATATCATTTTGGACCGGGGACGACAGAACAGCAAAACCAACAAATGAATCAGCTGCCCGACCTTAACCCTGACCACATTCTGACCCTAACGCTGACCTCATTCTGACCCTAACCCCGACCACATTCTGACCCTAACCCTGACCTCATTCTGACCCTAACCCTGACCACATTCTGACCCTAACCCTGACCACATTCTGACCCTAACCCTGACCTCATTCTGACCCTAACTCTGACCACATTCTGACCCTTACCCTGACCTCATTCTGACCCTAACCCTGACCTCATTCTGATCCTAATCCTGACCTCATTCTGACCCTAACCCTGACCCCTGCCCGACCCTAACCCTGACCTCATTCTGACCCTAACCCTGACCTCTATCCGGCCCTGACCCTGACTCCTTCTTCAGCCTAACCTTGACCTCTGCCCGACCCTAACCCTGACCTTTGCCCAATCCTTGCCCTGGTCTTTCCCAACAACACTCTTCCTCCGTTCTCTGCTTAATACTACCCTGAAGCTTTAAGCAGATATCAGAGGTTGGCTGTTTCCACTGCTCTGCTTGTGGGTAAGAAGCTCTGTTTTTACACATATTAATGTTTATTTCTTATGTAAAGCAACTGAAGTTCAAAGGCCTTTTTAAATGTAAATCTCTCTCATGTGTGAGCGCCTGCTTCACAAATTAAACCTTTTTCTTTGTGTTGGTTCAGGATTGACTCTGCAGGTCCCCGTGGTCACATCGCCATGTTTGTTTTTACTCTTAAATCACACCTCATGGGTTTTATTTTACCGTTTAAGATGATGGCAGTTGAACTAAGAATCCCTGTTTCCCACTTTACGGATTCAGCTGTGTTAACATGGGCATATTAGAGGTGAGTATGTGTGAGTTTTTTACATAGATAAGTTTAAAAATCCTCTCCTTAACTGTCTTGTTCCTTCACTATAATGGGCATGAAACTTCATTTCACGCAGGATCCACACTGATTACGTTTTTCACCAAGCTGGGAAAGATGCTTTGAATCAGGCTACGCTTGTTTGGAAAGTAGTATTTTAATTATGTCCGTGTACAAGCAGAACATATGAATATGAATATGAATTATTGAAAAAGTTGCACTGAGTTCATCTTACAGAGCCGAAGGCAGTACATAAGTATGTGTGCCATAGGCTGAGGAATGTATAGAAAGTTTCTGGAGGGAAACGCTGAATTTAGATACTGTGTTCTATCCCAAAACAGTGATTCAGGATGGATGACCTGAATGCAGTGAAGCCTCTTTCTGTTTGAGCTAAGCATCATTTCTAATCTGATTTTACACTTCTGCTGAAGGGTGACTCACATTTAATTATTTACCAATAATCATTCTCCTGTGTTTTCAGGTGTTTTTGCAGACCTTTCTTAATGTGATGATAGATACATGAACATGGATACAGTAAATATAAAATGGCATTAAGGTGCTTTCAGGACAGACAGACGTCCACAGGCCACCCTGGGGAGGCCGGGACAGGAATGCCGCATGGAGCATCCTGCCCTCTGTTGACCGTAACTGCTGCTAGTTGGCGCAGCTTAAGTGCCCATTCCACAGGACATGCCCTGCTTGCTTCTCTCCGCACCACGGCCCAGGAGGCTGGGAGCCAGAGCTTTCCGGGTACAGCTGGACAGGAGGGTGCCATTTCCATGGGTGATCTGAGATGGGCATGAGATTCTTATTTCAAACCCATTTCCCTTTTTTCAGAATCATTCATTAAGAAATAATATAATTTATGTCTATGTATGTACGTACATGTATACACAGCACATCAATAGAATATGCTGAAAAACTGTTAAATAACAATAATTTAATGACATACTCCTGTGAGGTCAGGTGCTGTAGGTTTGATGCCAGCACATGTGCCAGCTCAACGTCAAGCTGTGATTGGTTGAAACCAATGGACATGTGATGGATTTTTGCAATTGATCACAATAATCTGCAGCCTGTCTTTTGGCCGCTACTGCAGACTGAGTGAATATGGAAACAGTCTGCAGGCTTATCGATCTGTTCCATAATCGTTTTCCTCACGTAACTCCAGCCTCCACAAAGACGCAGGTTATCCGCAGCTTCAGGCAGCGAAGACGGCAACAACGCAGTGGGAAAGTCACAAAACCTGGTGCATGTCCTGCTGGTGATATCCGGAAATGCACCCTAGAGCCATGGCATCTTGCCAAACGTGAGTCTCCCTGTGCCTGGACAGAAGAGCACCGGTCCGGATGTCCATACCGCACGCTGTCTGTCTGCCATCCACGTACTCATATGGTTCAGAGAGGTTTAGCATGATGTCCTGCAGTCTTATTCCACAGCAATTGGGGACTCTTTGTTGTAGTGAATTTATAAGTGGGTGGCACATCTAGCCTTTAATGCAAAATTACAGGAAAAATGTTAATCAGTTTTATGCCTAACCGAGAAAGACTGTTTCCTAAAACTGCCAAACATTCTGTCTTTCCTGTGCAGTTAGTGTTTCACTGATGCTGTTTCTGAGGTAATATGTTTGTTGGACTTTAATAGGAGGCTGCTACCCTCCCACCACAGTGTGCTTTGAGATGCCCCTGCGGCACTGCACTCACACAGGCTTCTTATCTGCCCTACAGAATATAGCTTTCTGGGATGATAATATGCTTCCGTCCTGCCGTCGTACCGCATGTCATCAGTGCTAATACAGCCGCCCAGCCTTGACTGCTGTATACACGATGTGCCCAGGCCGCCAGTCGCTCCCCTCCCAGAATCCTCTTCTTCCCTTTGTCACCTTGCGGCTTTCATACCTCACAAATGCTGGTAATTCTCACAAAGGTTATTTTGTTCAATCTTGTCTTAGAATTTAGCTTGCCGACAACCTTCAGCAGCCGGAATGTCCAACCACTCAGCTGCGCATTAAAAGCCGCACTTTGCTGTCTCAAACGTGCCGCGATATCTCAGAAAGATGAATCTTTTCAGCTGCGTTAGGCACTGTCAATATCCACTCCAAGCCGTTTCCCCTTTGCGTTTGTTATGCTCTCCCACAATTTGTATGAATGGCCAGAATAGTGCTGCGGGTCCCACTCCACCCTGAGGGATGTGTGGGTGGGGGTGCTCTCCCTGGTGTGTCATGTATATCTGGGCATAATGTTCTAGGAAATTCAGGAACATACAGTCCTCAGAAACCCCAACAGCCTCATGGCAGCTTTGGAATTGAAAAGCACCCATACTAACCCTATTGTAGCTTTTGTAATCGTTTTTGTGAGATAAATCTCTCTGCAGAGACGTTTTGAGGGGCAGTTGCTCAAAGGTTAAAAAGGGGCACCTAGTACCTCATGCACAACTTCACATTAAATAGTTTTGGCAAAACAGGCAGGTGTTCAGGCAATCCCCCCTCCCCTTCCCCCACCACCTGCTAACCAGGATTCAGTAGCGATTGAAAAAAAGTTTGCCAGTCAACAGAAATTATCGTCAGTGTGAAATCACAGGGTGTGATTGATATTGTTCATTTGGACCTCAGGACAGGAGCACTGAAGGGGTTGGCCCACATAATCGCATCGCAAAATGATAACACGTTTTTTCAGGAGAGTGTGCTGGAAACGCTCGTGGAATGTGGGCCCGCTGTTTAGCTTGTGTGCTGATGTCTGTGTTTACCTCTGCCAAGGTGTCTGCTGCCAGATGGAGAATTGGGATAATTAAATAGGAAGAGGAGCGTGCTCTGCTCTGCTCTCTGTCAAAGCAGCCACCAGCAGACCAGAAGCTGGGGGTGCTGCCGGGGGGGAGGGGTCGGTC
>JAODJX010000065.1:31569253-31580994 GCA_026776945.1 Isichthys henryi
GTGATATCTGATGGTGAATGCATGATTCTTATTGGCCAGGCAGGTGATATCTGATGGTGAATGCATGATTCTTATAGCCGATACCTTTTCCATATGTAGGCTGAAGTCCAGCCCCCCCCCCCATCTTCAAAGTGAGAAGAAACTATAATGAATTTATGAGGAATGAAGAATCCCTTGAGGCTCTGATGATGAACAGACATGGACCACTTTTGAACCGGGTCCCGGACCTGCCCCGTCCTACAGATGGCCTGCATATGAAGAGCGTGACGGTCAGTGTTGTTGGGGTGACTGCCGGAGCTTCCTGTCACATTGTGTGGATTTTGGGGGCAATGGGAGTGAGTCTCTCTGCCCCCAAGCAAAATGATACTGGCGGCAACCAAATGAACCACAGGAAAAGAAAAGGAATATTACCTAGAATTCCATTTCCTTTGGTGTCAGCACGTAGCTCCCTTATAGCTCACCAGGCCGCCACAGTCACAGTGTGCGTGAGCTGATGAGTCACCAAACGGCCTCAGGCATTCAGGTGCTGCTCAGAGCCGAAGTACGGTGCCTTGAACAATCACCCGTGCACCTGGGATTTCTATGTTCTTCACCGGCAGAGAGCGTGTCATGCATGCAGTGTGTTTCATGCAGCTGGACCACCTTGCCACCTGCTCTGCCTGCTTAAAGTTCACTCGGCTTGCACGTGGTGGGCAATGTGTTTGAGTACTAAGCAGAAATGTGCCATGGTCACACAATCAATGGAGGGATGGCTGAGTCTCAAGCAAAACCTTATGCTGGAAGCACTTTGGAGATGGCTGACCCTAGACTCTACTGCTCTCTCCTGCCTCTCCTCACCCAGGGCTCTCTCCTGCCTCTCCTCACCCAGTGCTCTCTCCTGCCTCTCCTCACCCAGTGATCTCTCCTGCCTCTCCTCACCCACTGCTCTCTCCCGCCTCTCCTCACTCACTGCTGAAGTTCATCCACTGGCATCGGTGCCACTGCACAAGAAAATGTTCTTCATATCTGAAAATGGCAGAAGTATCTTTCTGCTGAAAGAAGAATCCTTTGCCCAGGAGTCTGCCACCCACTCAATGTTCTAGAGATGAATGTAAATATATGCTGTCATGAAGCATCTTGGGCTGTTTGGTCAGACTGTTTATCTGTAAAATTGTCCTGTTCTCTCCAGTACTGAGGAGGCAGCCTTCTGCTGCTGATGTCACGATGGTTGTAGAGCGTGTGCTTTTGCACTGAAGATATAAGTCCTTTTACATTTCTTGAAATTGGGTTATGGAATAGGACAATTTTCTTGTTTATGTAACAGTTTTCGGCAGAAGGTGTGGTCTGAGAATTTTAGCCATATTCAAAAGTTCATCTCATTGAGGTTATTTTCAGTCTTCTCACTGTGAGCATTGCACAGCTTGCAGTGACGCGGTCATTTTCAGGCTTCTGACTGTGAGCATCGCACAGCTTGCAGTGACGCGGTCATTTTCAGGCTTCTGACTGTGAGCATCGCACAGCCTGCAGTGACAGTCATTTTCAGTCTCCTGACTGTGAGCGTCACACAGCCTGCAGTGACACGGTCATTTTCAGGCTCCCGACTGTGAGCGTCACACAGCCTGCAGTGACACAGTCATTTTCAGGCTCCCGACTGTGAGCGTCACACAGTCTGCAGTGACACAGTCATTTTCAGGCTCCCGACTGTGAGCGTCACACAGTCTGCAGTGACACGATCATTTTCAGGCTCCCGACTGTGAGCGTCACACAGCCTGCAGTGACGCGTTATTTTCAGGTTCCCGACTGTGAGCGTCGCACAGCCTGCAGTGATGCTCCGAGTTTCAGCAGATCAGAGGACACATGACGGGCTGCCGGGCTCTCATGTGCTTACAAGCCTGGCAGGCTGAGGGACACAGCTTTGTGGGCCCTTGTTTTCGGGGTGCTTCATACTTTGAGGACATGGGATGGACCCCTAACCTGCTGAGGCTTGCTGTCCAGTGGCTTTATCTCCAGAGCAGCCAGAAGGCTGAAAATCCCACCAGTGCCAATCCCCTTTGTGACAGAGTGAAGATCTGGCTTTCCTTTCAGCTGATAATATGCATAAAACATCACACATGCTTAATGAGCGCCCTGGATGCGAGGTGAATATGCCACATGTGTGATTAGCATCAACCGTGTCGTGGTGACACTCCCTTTAGACACGGCGGAGCATCACTGCAGTTAGATGATAACAGTCACTCTGCATTGTCATCATGGATTCTTCTGCTTTGTGAGACTGAATGAGTTAAGAAGCATCAGTAAATGAATGCCTGTCAAGCCTTTGATGTATTTCATGCTATACTGAGATCCCAGAGTGATGTTTGTATTTGGATAACAACACAAGCTGTGGTCAGTGAGACCATATCACACTATTGCTCCATTGGATTTGGTTGGGAATAGCAGATAAACCACACATGCAAATCAGCACCAGTTTAAAATTCATACATTTGATCTTATGGAAACATAATTAACATGTATTTAAACCTTGTCCATATACCAATTTAATGAAGTGTAGTAGAGCACCTTTTGACAAGCACTTCTGGCCCTTTGGGAACCATAGGGTCAGTTCTCCATCCCCGGCCTTAATCCTTCCGCTACAGATACAGACATTTAACAGGGCCTCTGCTTTTCCTGATGGCTTCTCAACAGAGGCAGACATTTGGCCTTCAAGAACATGTGACTTAAATGTTCATCACTTAATAATAAATCAGAGACTTTATGTTTTAATTGTGTGCCTTGATGGTTCATCATTTGATAGCCTGGAACCAGGGGCAGGCTTGCAAGTCCCCACTCAAAATGTTCACTTTGGGGGCTCCTGTACCCCTAGTGTAATGACTGTTTGTGACCAGCAGGGTCCCACTAACCTTGGAGACCCCACACAAATGTGTGGTTTGACATTGCCCTTGCCTGCAGCTACATCTGAATGGGCTTTTGCTGCGTGGTCCTTCACATACTGAATTAAATGCAGGGCTCACCTTGAGTACACATGACATACAAGAGCAAATTGCATTCCTTATATTCATGGGGGTTTGGTGGGCGTGTGCCCATCTGGCATCCAACAGTTGGGATGATTGGCAGACACCAGTAGATGAGTCCATTCTTGATGCTGGGGGTGGTCTGCATGCTTGAGATAACAATCCAAAGGTAACAGGGTAAAAGGAGCTCCTAAATTGTAAATAAATAAATGTGCAAAAACGTACCCCTGTGGTAACAGTGCAAATATCTATTGTGCAAATGACAATATGAAATGGAAAGCTATTTTAAACTCACTAAAGCAGAAGGTCTGCTTCAAAGATGAATGATAAGTGCAAAGGGGGATTTAGATCAATACATCATTCACAGCAATTACTGAAATGATCTTAACTGCTCTGTCCGTTACACGCTTCTGTCTGTAGGGAGAGCGGAGACAGCCTCACTGAAACAATTAGTGTAACATTTTAATGGTGTGTATGAAATATATACTATGCACATTGTTGAAGGCAGCTGTCAGGCTCGCGGGAGTAAAAAAAAGAGTCCATATTTAAAATGAAACACGGCATCACTCCACAGCCATGCACAAATTTGCATTTTTATCTTTGTAGGGTCTTTGCGTTCACTGAGTAATGATTCTTAACCCAGTACCAACAGAATGCCAAGCAGGGTGAAACAGATAAGTTCTGGCAATCTGGGAATTTTTTGAGCAAATATTTTCCCCTGAACTGCATTTCAGAAATGTTTTTTTTTTTAATCAAATATAACCTATAAGTTGCCTTTCTGTATTTCTGGATTGTAAGAAACAATTTTAAAATATATTTTTTTTTAAGGAAAAGTGATATCAAATAAGATAATGCAGACATGATGCAGACCAATAAAAACATAACAGTCACACAAACAGCTATATAGAAGGGATATGTCTGCTTATTTGCACAAAGAAATATTTTTATTATTAGAAATATTCTTACTTTATCTTATTTAATATGACTCCTCTGTAAAAAAGTGTACTCTGCAGGGTGAGTCCAAACTGCAGTGACTCAACAGGATACAGGATGTCCCTCACCCACAGCAACTGGTATTACTCTACAGTGTGAGTCCTAACTTCTGTGACTCAGCAGGATACAGAATGTGCCTCACTCACAGTAGCTGGTATTACTCTGCAGGGTGAGTCCTAACTGCAGTGACTCAATGGGATGCAGGATATCCCTCACCCACAGCAGCTGGTATTACTCTGCAGTGTGAGTCCTAACTGCTATGACTCAACAGGATATAGGATGTCCTTTACCCACAGCAGCTGGTATTACTCTGTTGTGTCAGTCCTAACTGCAGTGACTAAGCAGGGAATAAGATGTCCTTCACCCACAGCAGCTGGTATTACTCTGCAGTGTCAGTCAGAACTGCAGTGACTAAGCAGCGTGTAGGATGTCCTTCACCTACAGTAGCTGGTATTACTGTGCATTCTTTGTAAATTATCTGCATAGAAGGATTGTCTTCCGTTGTGACTGCTCCCATAAATAGCACACCATTTTCAGTCTTGCACAGTGAAACCTCAAGGCAGTACATGAACAACTTTCCATTTAATTATTTTCAAAATATACTTCCTGTATAATTCAGCATTTCCCGAATAAGCAAACTACAGGAAGTGTCAGAGGTAAATGTGATTTTTTTCCTTCTCGTAAGTGAGCTCAGGGATTTTGTGCAAATAACTCATGTGGGTTCCTACATTGATTAGTGCCACCAGTTAATTACCACTTATTTAAAAGTTTCCCCCCCACCACACATAATGATAGTGAAAAGACACTCTGACTTTATTCTGTGCAGCAGTACGCACTGTGGGATAGTGTACTCTCAGGGTACTCTTTGTACGACAGCCTGAGCAGTAAACACAGCCTGACCTTCTCCCAATCAGAATGTCATTATTAAAACCGCAGATTTTTTAAGCCTCTATTTCCATGTCACACCCAGCCATGACAAACAGGAGTATTTATGTGTCTGTGACAGTGTTCAGTCTTAGCTGTGGTGATACCTCTTCCTTGGACCATCTAGTCCTGTTGGATTCCAAGAGTGCTGATACATCCTTTAGCTGATGTTGCTGGCAGACCCCGCTTGATTAGAACTGGTGCTGTGCAGCCTTCAGCTGTCACGTGCCGCAGCGTATAATCCCGTACACTTCATCAGCCGGATCCGAACAGCTTTCCTTATCTCAGCTTGTCCCATCTTGAGCAGCAAGTCCCTCTTCTCTGTGGGTCTTGGCGCGCGAGCTCCACGTACGAAGGAGAAGCCCTGCCTTATCTGACCTGGCCTCGTGTCTCTCTGTACTGCTGCTGTCATCAGGCCGCCTTGCTGGAACCTTGAAGATTCAAAGCTAGACCGTCATCTGAAAAATTCTTAATGGTAGTAACAGTAGCAACAAGAATATTATTATTATTATTATATTGTACCGTATAGTTATGATTTGACCTTCAAGAAGTACAGCATAGATGATTTCAATGCAATGATTTTAAGCAATTCAGTATCTTTCTATTACTTTAGCTGCCAGGAGATTGTCAGGATTCTTTTCACACTGTTTCAAAGGGTCCATACGCCACCACAACAAAAGAGTTCCGGACTCGCTATGTAGCATCACCATGGAGACGACTCTTGGCTTCGGCCCGAAGATCATGGAACAATGACGATGATGAAATTCCTTTGAAAACATTATTTGAAGGACTTGGGAAAATCCATGTGGAATTTCTGAAAAGTGTGGGAAGGACCTAAACAGTATATGTCTGATATGACCATATGGACTGTCTACAAATGGATTCATTAGACACACATTGGCAGTATCAGTAAGAGCGTGAGGCTGGCTGGCAGTGCTGGAGAATATCCCAGCCATCAATTGGATCCATAAGAGGACATCGGCAAAAGCAGCATTGCTTCTCCTTGCTGTTTAGCCCGCAGAGGTGCTGGTACATTGTCTCCTTGTTCACTGGACTAAGTTGCCTTAATGGACATCTGTAGACTTTCCACAAGAACCCGGTGGCTTGTATACACGGTGTTTATATATTTAATGCCACAATTGTTCTCATATTTATTTTCTTACTGTAAGCAGCTGAATTTGTATGTGTTTTGTGCTTTTCATGGACCAGATCATGGAGTGTGACTCTTCATTGTGCATATAACCATAAACTCTCTCGAATCTCTTGAATCTTAAAACAGTGGGATTCTCTAGTAGGGCCTGTTACCTCCATTGGATATGGGTACAAGTGCCTCGATGGCCCATTGTCTTTATTTGAAATGCCTGAATTTGGTGCAGTAGGAGGCCCACTGGCGTGAATTTTATCTGTATCAAAGGCTGAGTGCTGTTCTCAAGGGTGGTGTAATACCCAGGCGTTGCACACTGAGCTGGCAGCTAACTCCTCTGCTATCATTTTAGAAGATGATGATGAGTAAAGAAGCTCATGAAGGAGTCTTAAGGTGCCATAGATGATGTCCTAAACACAGTGAGATTTTGGTGTATGGCTCAGTGGGATAAGATTTTCAATCCTGAGGGACAGCAGAGTGATATCAGTGTGAGCATGAGCAAGGCCCTTAACTCCCAATGGTTCACAGAACTGGTTGACCCTGCTCTCTACTTGACTTTGAAGCATCTGGTATATATTTAAAAGATAGATGAAAGGTAGCTGAGTCTGTACCAGACACCGAAGCTGTGTGGCCTCAACCTCGTCTGTGCCTTTTCAGAAATGTTTCGTAACCACCCTTAAGTTCATTTGCATCAACATTTCTATAGCCACTCCTGTGATTCAATGCGACTTTTGTGTTTGGGTATCCCCCACAGATAGCGTAGTGCTGTAATGGATATCCCCCACAGATAGCGTAGTGCTGTAATGGATATCCCTCATGGATAGCGCAGTGCTGCAATGGATATCCCTCATGGATAGCGCAGTGACTGTAATGGATATCCCTCATGGATAGCGCAGTGCTGTAATGGATATCCCTCATGGATTGCGCAGTGCTGTAATGGATATCCCTCATGGATAGCGCAGTGCTGTAATGGATATCCCCCACAGATAGCGCAGTGCTGTAATGGATATCCCTCACGGATAGCGCAGTGCTGTAATGGATATCCCTCATGGATAGCGCAGTGACTGTAATGGATATCCCTCATGGATAGCGCAGTGACTGTAATGGATATCCCTCCGCAGATATTCCATGGCTGTCACTCTGCATGGCTGTCATGTGGGGCTGTCCCTTGCCGTGAACTGCATAGCCCAGCACAATAGCAGGTTCTTCATTTCATCCATCATGCATGAACCTTCAAAACTGCCTGCACAAAGCTTTTGAAGTCCACTAGGAGAACTAGCTCACAATCTATCTGCTCACTGACATGAGCACCATATCAGGGCTTCTCAAACAATTCTCTTCACATTTATCCTCCAGAATCCCCTGTAAATGTTGAGGCCCTTGGACACCCAAATGTTTTTGTATAATGACCCAAATCAGCATTACAGTACTTCATTGTCACATACAGAATCTACAGAAAAAGGATCCAGAGAAGCTTCTCGGGCAAGAAGAACAATCTTCTCCATAAAATACCTCCAGTGCATGACACAGGAGCCTTCATGGTGGAAATGGCAGGGAGACCAGTAGCGGCCTGCTGGAGGTCACATGCAGCGTTGATGCACATCCTCACAATTGTCCAATCACATGCAGCATTGATGCTGGTCTTTATAGATGGCCAATCACATGCAGCATTGATGCTGGTCTTTATAGATGGCCAATCACATGCAGCATTGATGCTGGTCTTCACATTAAAGCTGTATCTCAAGAGTGGTGGGGATGATTAGCATCCTCTGCCTGGGTCAGTCATCTCAGGCCGTAAATATAAGTCCTGGGAAAGAGATCAAAGCTTAATGTATGCTGATGTATAAGATGTACAATACCTGAACACCACCTATGAAGAGAGAACAAACTTTCAGATAAACAGGGTGTTGAATTTGAAAAATGTGCAGTACCTTAGAGCTTCTGGAGATGTTATTTCTGATGGCCCATGAGACAGACATGCAGGAGAGAGTAAGTTTGGGATTACAGCGTGGGCTTAGCCAGCGTATGGCACCTCTGTAGCTGGGGGTGGGGGTCTCGCTCAGTGGCCCAATGGCAGCATCATTCCATTTGCCCCAGGATTCGAACCTGCGACCTGAACCTCACACCATTCTGATCAAATGACGTATTAAAAAGCACCAACATGTGTTAATTGGATTCATCTGTTTATAAATAGTAATGAGATGTGAGAAAAGCTCTCTTTTGTTAATTTGGGACAGTAGAGCGTGAGGGAAAAGATGTAAATAAGTGCTGAAATTTTCAAAGATAAAAGTAGGCTTGGCATAAACAATGCAATATGTTAATGTATTTGTGAGCTACAATTATGCATCTATTATCTGCAAACAGTCAATGAGGCCAAAATATCTCATCTGGATTGCTCATCTGGAAGCTTCATCGTGATTCTGCAGAGAATACAGATTCCCGTGACGTGATCACATGCCAAACGGATGTGCGTGTGAACAAACCTGCTGTTTCCAGGCAACAAAATGCTAAGTCACCTTTCTATATGCATTTTGATTTTGCCTGTCACATTACTGGAGACAGTACACAATTTGGGCAGGAATGCTTTTGTTTTCATGCATCCTATGCGGCCAGATGGTGGCTGTCAGTCAGAGGAGCTTGCAGGTCCCTATGCCCACTGCTTAACAGTCTCATAAAATCTGATGCTGTTTAGCAGCATCTCTGCCAGTGATTATCACAGCAAACACTGCCCCCTGTTGGCTATGCGGACGGGGCTTCCTAAAGTTTCCTGACAGCCCGTCTGCTTTGGTGGAGGAGAATCCTCTCCTGCCACAACCTGCTATAAAGCCTGTGATGATGCCTAATTAAATGTCTCTTAATTAAGTCAATGTGTGAGCGGTGGACACACACATACACGCAAACTCTCTGTGACGTATTCCCAACATTCAAATCAATGTGTCACCTGCCATATGTGGGACAAAGACTTGTAATCCACAACATGGTAAATATGGACTCAATGGGTGATAATTACCTGTTAATTGGGCTCTACCCTTGGTGTCACAAATTCTCCATGATTATCCACAGTAAATGAACTGCGAATTGCAGTTAAGCCTCCACTGTCAGTCGGAATACTGTGATTTCCTGTCATTAATTAAGTTCGTTTTCAAAGCATTGAGGGATCCTTTCACTGTTTCGTTTAGATAAATCCTGCATTGTGCCTTAACTGAAATGCACCTGGAAGTCTGTTGTCTGCACAGGGCCGTCCGTCCGGTCTGCTGATGTGCTGAGCGTGTCCACGTTAACCTGACTCACGGCACTGGGCGAAGCTTCTTCTGCATGCCCGATCATTCCAGGATTTCGCTTAAATCCCCATGTATAATTAAGTGGCTGCAGCATGATCACGGTTCCTGCTATTCGGGAGGGAAGGGGTTAAGTTCCCTCAGGTTGGGAGAAGAAACCTGCTCCGTTTTCGATAAGGCATGACACCCCTGGGGGTCAGCTCCCCCTCCAAAGGCTCAGACAGGATATGTGACACATAGAGTAATAGTGGGGATCTGAATGTACAGCTGTGCCGAGCGAGAACATTATTCACTCAGTATGCCGGCAGTGAAACATCAGCATACATGAGCATTAAGCAGTGGATGTGCAGGATGACGGCTTTTTCCAAAACACAGTAAACAAGGTGGGTGTCTGTGCTTTGATTGATTAATGCCACCCTTTCAAAATGTGACATGAAATTTGATTAAATTCCATCATTTATTGGAACATTGAACAGTGGGCATTGTATTCTTGAAACGCAGAGCTAATGGAATGTGCTCTTTGAATTCTGCAAGGTGTTATTGATGGTGATTGTTATAGTTTTAGCAGTTAAATGTGCAGATGTTCACCCAGGTAAAGTGAAATCCCTCTTCAGACCTTGGATGGGAACCCCAAGGGCAAAGCTTATCTTAATCTGGCTGATTAATCTTCTTCCTTTTTAAATCCTGGTAGAGATTAAGCCCTTGTTAAAATGGCCTCATATGCCCTGTACTGTACTGGCCTCATATGCCCTGTAGCAAAGAATTCACCTGCATTTGCCAGGCTCTCTGTGAAAGCGGTACCAGCTTGTATTGGAGTAGGTCATTCACCACCCTGCTTCTCATCAGCCATTTTCCACGGGTGACATGGCCTGTGATCAACTGGCCATGAGGCAGACATAGATAATAGCATATGATTCAACAGTCAGTGAGTCTGACCACAACCAGTGACTAGGGATCATAGTAGACTCACGTATCCCATTAGGCTGTACTGGTAACTGCAGAAGTGACCAGTCCTCATTCCAGAAAATCCAGATATTTTTTTTTATTGCCTTTCATTAACTTATTGTTCTTTTATATCTGTTCATTTATTGATATTGTTTTTCAGGATTGTGCACTGTGTATGTTTTTACTTTGCACTTTTGTACTCTTTTTGTTAACACTCTATATGTTTGTCTGCAAACCTCCAGCCATGACGTTAATCACAAATAACCAAAGAAAACACAAATCTTCTGAATTTTTTTTTCTTTTTTATTGCGTTCATAGATTTTCAGAAAATTGAGGCTGTCTTTGTGGGGACCAAAAACCAGTTAACCTCAGCATGTTTTTGGAAAACAGGAGGAAACCAGAGCAAACCCCACAATGACACGGGGAGGACATGTGAACTCCATGTGTGGGACCCTGCTGGAGATTTGAACCCAGAGGTATGAGCGACAGTGCTGCCCACTGCACCTCCCCTGCATTTTCCACTCCCTTGATTAGTTGTAAGGGTGTCCATACAGGGTACGTGTCAAATCTCATTCCCTTCATCTTGCAGAGTGATTCACTGCTACATAACACATGGAAAAGGAAACATGACAAAGTCACATTGAAATTTATTGTTCACGGACTTTCCAGTTAAGTTAATATTCGAGGTTTGAGTATTAATGGCCATTTTCTGGAATGCACTGTCCCACTTTTACTTTGACACGTTTGGCTAACATCAGCAGTGAGTGCAGGTTAGGCTCATGTTCTACGCGCTGCCATGTCATAGACTTACCTGCATTTCTCACGTCAGATATGTCAGTTATTTTTTAAACCGCCAAATAAGGGGAAAAGAAGACAGAAATGGAGGTTCTGCTGTGTCAACAGGCGAAGACGACCTGATTAGTTGTCAGCAGTCAGAGGACGCTGGACTCCTAGAGGTGACAAGCTTTGGCACAAAGTCACAGTATTAAAACACAGGCGGGGGCTTCATGTCACTTGCTGTATTTCAGCAATTAACTGCCTCTGTCTTTCACCCTTTACTTGAACCCCAGACCTATAATTGATTCTGTTCAGTTCATATTCACTGGCTCTCAGGGTAAGCTGCCTCCAGGGGATAATGATGATGATGATGATGATGGTGATGGTGATGATGATGGTGATGGTGGTGATGATGATGGTGGTGATGATGATGATGATGGTGGTGGTGATGATGGTGGTGATGAGGATGATGATGGTGATGGTGGTGATGATGATGGTGGTGATGATGACGATGATGGTGATGATGATGATGATGATGGTGGTGATGATGATGATGGTGATGATGATGATGATGATGATGATCCTGGTGATGATGATGATGGTGATGATGGTGATGATGATGTTGGTGATGAGGATGGTGATGATGATGATCCTGGTGATGATGATGATGGTGATGATGATGATGATGGT
>JAODJX010000065.1:31589643-31601942 GCA_026776945.1 Isichthys henryi
AGAAGAGTACAGGCAGAGGAGAACAGGAAGAAGAGTACAGGCAGAGGAGAACAGGAAGAAGAGTACAGGCAGAGGAGAACAGGAAGAAGAGTACAGGCAGAGGAGCACAGGCAGAGGAGAACAAGAAGAAGAGTACAGGCAGAGGAGAACAGGAAGAAGAGTACAGCAAGAGGAGCACAGGCAGAGGTGTACTCCACAATCTGACCAGTGATGGCAGGGTGAGGGATTCCAGCCAAGCTGAGGGGTTTATCTCTCTTCCAAAGTAACGAGGGAAGCCGCTCAACAACAACACGGCAACCACCTTCACTGCACCTCCCAACAGAGCACCTTCCTACACAGCAGCACGCTACAGAGTACCACCCTACATGGCACCACTCTATACAGGACATCCCTACACAGCATCTCCCTTCATGACACCACCCTATACACCTCCACCCTACACAGCACCACCAAGGTCTTGAAGAAGTGAGCCTTGCGGATGTTGCTCAGCCCTTTCCCTGGAGCTGGACTCCTTTCCAGATAGCAGGTGAGCACAAATCGGGCTGCTTTTGTGCTGTCCCAGAGGAATGGAGTTACAGGAACCACCAGGATAATGAGCAGAGCTCCACAGGGAAATGTATCAAGGTATGAAGAATTTCAAAAAGACCACAAGAGTCATCCCTATCAAAAAGGATTTATCTGATGAGATAAATGTTAGAGCCATATCTCTCAATTAGCCAGGCACAAAAAAGCACAGCATAAGCCCTGATGATGCTCCCGGGCAATGTCAAGATTCAGGATTGCGTATTTGCCTTTTGTCCATCAGTACACACATTCTTACAGTGATGATAAAGACGACAACTTCTTGAGCAATGTTGCCGGGCAACTGCCAACCAGGTGAGACGTCTGGATCTGAAGGAAAAGTGGCCAACTGCTGATCGCAGTGGCCTGGGCGCTCAGTGGCTTGGAAGGTGTGGCCTGGGCGCTCAGTGGCTGAGAGGGCATGGCCTGGATGCTCAGTGGCTCGGAGGGTGTGGTTTGGGCGCTCAGTGGCTGAGGGGGCATGGCCTGGATGCTCAGTGGCTTGGAAGGTGTGGTCTGGTTGCTCAGTGGCTGAGAGGGCGTGGCCTGGATACTCAGTGGCTCGGAGGGTGTGGTCTGGGCGCTCAGTGACTGAGGGGGCATGGCCTGGATGCTCAGTAGCTCGGAGGGTGTGGCCTGGGTGCTCAGTGGCTGAGGGGGCATGGCCTGGATGCTCAGTGGCTCGGAGGGTGTGGTCTGGGTGCTCAGTGGCTGAGAGGGCGTGGCCTGGATGCTCAGTGGCTTGGAGGGTGTGGTCTGGGCGCTCAGTGACTGAGGGGTCGTGGCCTGGATGCTCAGTAGCTCGGTGGGTGTGGCCTAGCCACGACGGCCGTGTGAACAAAGGGCGGGATGGTCCGGCAGGGGTCCCATGCTCACCACGTCACCGTGCAGCTGTGTGTGATTCTCCAATTAAATCTGACAGCAGCACGGTTGATGCTGGCCTGGCCTTTGACCTCCCGAAAAGGATGAGTAAATGCTTCCTTCGGAGACACGCCGCTTCATTAAAGCAGTACGCCACACCATGCCCGGCTCTGGCTTACTCACACGGCACTGCTCATCCACGCTTTGCTGCTTAGTCCTCCATCCCCCCAGAAGGACCAACCAGCTTGGATTTCCCAAAGTGGGGATGGCGTGGGGATTCTGAGGATTCACTAAGCATGGTGCCTCTAACACCTTGAGAAGATGGGAATCAAGCATGTTCATTGTGAAAAACAACAGATCTCAGTGGAGGCAGAAGCTCTTTAAATATTCATACATCGGAATCTATGCAGCTTTGCTGTTAAACACCAGCATTACTTCACAGGGAGCTGTTTTACATTTATAAGCTGGTGGCACACCTGTCCGTTCCGATGCAGACAGCGGCTGCACAAGGCATCGACAGCCACGTGGCCAGTTCATCAGCCGACGCCCTCCGCCCAGTCAGAGAACCCCTCCTTTTGACAAAATGGCTGAAAAACAGATGAATATGGAGAAGTACAGTATGTACTGTCCATAGTGGATTTGACTACATTTACAATCATTTAACAGATGCTACAGTTCCTTAGTAACTTAGTAGTAAATCCGTTACTACTCAACTACAAGTCATGAATAAACATAGTAGCTTTTTGAGATGAAATGCATTATGATTCATTAATGATGCACAAAGATGAGATCAGCATTTCACTTTTTGTGTTATTCATATTGTTTGTTCCTTCAGTAGTCTACAAAGGTAAACTAAATATAGTAACGGCTTGAACTGAAATAATCTGTCATGATTTTTTAATGATGAACGAACATGAGATCAATATACAGTATAAGTACATCAATGAATAGTTACTAACAAACGTAGTGGCGCGTTCCCAGTTCTCCTTTTAACCTACTTATTGGCTTTGTAATGCTTTACCTGAGGAGGCACAAATAAAATACCATTACTATACTGTTAATCCTGAACTAACTCTTACTTAATGTATTAATTAACCACAAACTTTATACTCAGCTGGTGATTCTCTCAGGGAAGCAGTCTGACAGACTTCAGCCTCGGACATTCTGCACCACACAGGTCACTGGAAATCAGCAGTGACAGCCACTGCCAGGTGCAACAAGAAGTTTACTTGTTACTA
Source organism: Isichthys henryi (assembly GCA_026776945.1). Lineage (NCBI taxonomy): Eukaryota > Metazoa > Chordata > Actinopteri > Osteoglossiformes > Mormyridae > Isichthys > Isichthys henryi. Next base: position 31,592,304 of record JAODJX010000065.1, read on the forward strand.
AGACTTACTTTGTGGTTAATTAATACATTACAGTAACTACCAGTCTCAGGGTGTGCACAAAAACAAACACTGAGGAAGACATATTGTCAATTTTTGTCAAAAAAGAAAAAAATCATTCTGATCATTTTTTGTTTGTATCTTCTTCAAAGTCAATGCCACCGCGGCATGTGAGGGCACATAGCGGCCTCCATCAGCTCCTCAGTGCCACCGCGGCATGTGACGGCACATAGCGGCCTCCATCACCTCCTCAGTGCCACCGCGGCATGTGACGGCACATAGCGGCCTCCATCAGCTCCTCAGTGCCACCGCGGCTTGTGACGGCACATAGCGGCCTCCATCAGCTCCTCAGTGCCACCGCGGCTTGTGACGGCACATAGCGGCCTCCATCACCTCCTCAGTGCCACCGCGGCTTGTGACGGCACATAGCGGCCTCCATCAGCTCCTCAGTGCCACCGCGGCGTGTGACGGCACATAGCGGCCTCCATCACCTCCTCAGTGCTACCGCGGTGTGTGACGGCACATAGCGGCCTTCATCAGCTCCTCAGTGCCAATTCTGGATTAATTAAGTGATTCCTTGATACATTAAGTAATATTATACATTTACATTATTCAAGGGAAGTGTTTCAGGTGAGACGAACTGGAAAGGTAGTTGTTAGCCAGTCACGGGTTGGATCAGGACCAAATGATGAGTATCATCTCAGAAAAATGGGTTTTGAGGTTTCACCGCTAAACCACGCACCTACAGTGCTTGAGTTCCAAGCAGGCGTGTCACAGCGTGTGGCCAACCAAAAAGATCCCCTTGATCCCTTGAACATTGCATAGACCGTCCATAATTAATCTAAGAAACTAATACTTAGTTATTATGTTCTTATGTTATGTTATTTTGAAGCATTAAAAAAATAAAATAAACATCGAACACCAATTTATTTTGGCAATATGCTGGTCAACTATCAAAATAATAGAAATTCCACCAATATCAATTAATACCCCCCAGGAAGGTGCCCCCCCAGTAATGCAGAAAACAGGCAGTAAAAAGCCGGCTAACTCCAAGCACTTGGTTTAGGACCCCGAAAGTAAATTCCCCAACAAGAGGACTAAGGACTAGCACTACCACTGTACTTTTTCTTTACCCAAATAAAAGCATTTTAACATTTCCAACTGCGATGCAATTAGTTGCTCTCACTGCAGTTTTTATTTTCAGGCATTAACACGACAGCCAACTGCCATGACTGCATGTGTAGCTGCTGCCCAGACTAACTTAGCCAAACATGCTTATTGATATTAGCCAAACATGCTTATTGATATTGAGTCATGATGGCTATGTTGCAAGGTGAAACGTTCAGGAGGTCAGAAATAAGCAGGTGGAATGTCCAATTGATTGGAACTGAGCAAGTATAATGTTTAGTGGGTTGGAACCAAGCACAGAGAATGTTTGGCAGGTTAGAGCTGAGCAAATGAAACGTTTACCTCCTGTGATCAATAAAGTTCATCTTAATGTTAATCTTTAGCAGGTCGATAACGAGGAGTTGAAACGTTCACTGGGTCTAAGAAGAGTAGGTGGAACATTCAGTGGGTTGGGAATAATTAGGTGGAATGTTCAGAAGGTTTGAATCGAGCAGGTTGAAGGTTTGGTGGGTCGAAACCGAGCAGGTGGAAGGTTTGGTTGGTCGAAACCGAGCAGATGGAAGGTTTGGTAGGTCGGGAAGGAGCAGATGGAACCTCCAGTGGGTCAGGAACCAGCAGGGGGAATGTTTGGTGGGTTGGAATCGAGCATATGTGAATGCTGAATGGGTTGGAATCAAGCAGGTAGAACGTTTAACGGGTCAGAACCGAACAGGTGGGACATTCAGCTGGTCACAACTGAGTAGGTGGAACACTTAGTCGTTCGGAAACACGTAAGTGGAGTCTTAAATGGGTTGGAAAGAAATAGGCAGAATGTTCAGTGGGTCGGAACTGACCAGGTGGATCATTGTTGGGCTGGTAGGACCTGACAATGTGCCACAACATTTTAGTACAATATAAAATGATAAAGATGAACCATGAGTTACATCATGTACAAAGAGGCCCTTGTTCTACAAAGGTGCAAAGCTAATGAAACTGTTACATTTATTAATTATGACACATCACCCTCCAGCACTAGATAAGAACATGGAGCAATGACTGGGCCTGGATAAAGAGCAAATATAAGAACGAGACTGTAAGTGCTGTACGCGGTGGCTGTGCAGGGTTTTGCATTAGCTTGAAGACCAATTATTGCAATTGCTGAGATAACCAGTGTGGAAATGAAAAGAAAAAACCACAAGATTTCAGCAGAGGTTGGCAGAGGTGCAGTAATTTTCCATGCTTAACGTTTATGGAAACAAACATCCCCAAGGAGGTGTGTTCATTTAACAAGGCCAATAAGATATGCTGACCCCCCCCCCCCCACCACCAAACTGCAGGCATTAAGAATAATCAGTATACTGCTGTTTTAGCAAGTTATCGGCTGTGAACAAGCCGAGCCAATGGCATTTTTTTCCATTAGCCTCACATCAGCACAACACAGTTTGGGGGGGCGTTGGAATCTGGACAGCGGCCTGAAAACAAAATGCGGAGTCGCCCGGGCCAGCCGGAGGGAGGAGGCTGAGCTCAGCACGTTCTAGGCCACCTGCTAACGGCCCTGATGGTGCTAACAGCGCTAGCGGCGTGCTAAGGTGGAGCTCCTGCACGACGACGCCGGCACAATCATGGCGGCAGCGTGGGCCGACTGTCGCTGAGCCTTAACCTCATTTCAAGAGCAGCAGCCAGTGCTGAAAGCTAATAATTTATATGGCGATTTAACTACAGATACATAAGGAGTGAGAGAGGAGGCCCCCGGACACCCTAAGTGTGCAAGCTGAACTGAAACAGCTCATTTAACCCAGTTAGTGTCAGTCCTCACTGAGTCGGGGAAACACAAAGCCTCACCATTAACTTCCATTTGCAGTGGAGACACCAGCCAGTTAATACAATAAAGCTGATTTCGAGCCTTTGCAGTCCGTACTGAGGGAGTGTCTGACCCCCCCCCGCTGGACTCCAGAGCCCATTCAGCTGCAGGGAAGGAGACTTTCCATTCGTCACACCCTCAGGAAGGTGAATGCGCACCGATTTCCCAGCCTGCGGCTCACGTGACAGGACGCTGTGTGATCGGCTTTTTGGACAGTGACGGATGTGCTGGGAAAATCTCCTTTGAGCCAATAAAGCATCTTTCCTTCAGGGCTGGGGGGTAGGCAAGTGGCATTGTGGGTAGCACTGAAGCGTGATCACGACCCGGTTCCGTCTAAGTGCTCGTTAAAGACCCGCAGAGCAGGATTTAGCTCTTTGTAGGGGAGATGTAATCAGAGCGTGTCTTGGATTCCCATCATCCCAGTTTACAGCAATGAGTCTGAATAGTAAACAAAATGATGAAGCATCCCTCGCTTTGCAGAAATGGCGAAGCGTCCCTCGCTCTGCGGGAGCGGCGAAGCGTCCCACGTTCTATGGGAGCGGCGACGCGTCCCACGTTCTGCGGGAGCGGCGAAGCGTCCCACGTTCTGCGGGAGCGGCGACGCGTCCCTCGCTGTGCGGGAGCGGCGAAGCGTCCCACGTTCTACGGGAGCGGCGACGCGTCCCTCGTTCTGCGCGAGCGGCGAAGCGTCCCTCGTTCTACGGGAGCGGCGACGCGTCCCACGTTCTACGGGAGCGGCGACGCGTCCCACGTTCTACGGGAGCGGTGACGCGTCCCTCGTTCTGCACGAGCGGCGAAGCGTCCTTCGCTCCGCCGGATTGGCGACGCGACGCATCTTGACCTAACTAAATTCACAGTTGCCACACTGTCTGTCTGGCTTCCCTGCGCGTTTCTGTAACAATGGCACTGCATTGTCCTCACACTCCTGCAGCCAGGGAGGTGGGCCACTGGGTCTCTGCTGGCGTGGATTTATGCGCAGGTTGGAGGTCATGTACCTGCTTGCTGCCTGAAAGAGAGCACGCCTGAAAGCCGTCCTTCTCAATGTAGCATCTGTGCAAACTCCGCACACATGTGACCCAGGAGGAGACTCGAACCCGGGTTCCAGAGGTGTGAGGCAACAGTGCTAACCACTTCACCACCATGCCGCCCCCGATTTAAGAGTCTATTTATTAAATAAGTTAATGTAAGACCATTCAAGACACAGGTTAATGAGGACAGATCCCACACCAAGGTGGACTGAGGGCAAATTAAAAGCTGTCCCTACCTTTACTGCCCCAGTGAATTGTGGGAGTTGTAGTCTGAAGGACAGGCATAGTACTGCCTGTTCTGCAATGTAAAGCAGAATAAGCAGCGCAGAGGTCAGAGGTCGAGACAGGTGTGCTCACTGGCAAGCATGAATGAGCTCTGCAGGTTTCCAAAGCGTTTGGAGCAGAGTGATTTGTGCTTTGCACACAGCAGTGCTGCTCGAGCTTGTATCTGCCACAGCGCCACCCTGTGCAGCCAAACCACACGGCATTAATCCTGTGGCAAGGCTGCGGGATGGACAGAGTGATCTGGCCGACAAACAGCTCCAAGGTGTCAAATTGGAGAATGTACAGGGAGTGCGATAGATTAGCAGTACTTGATCCATTACTCTATCAGCCACTGCCTGCACTTCACTGCAAGTGGAATGCAGCCAGGAAGTCAGGAGAACCATGGATGAACCCACGATTGGGAATGCTGCACCTCCCTTCAGCCATGTGTCTGGGGGGTGGGTGAGACCTATTAAAGAATATATCTTCAGGGAGAGAAAGTCAGAGAAAAACATAATTATCTTCCGCTCCAAGTCTATCAAAGATATTGGGTTCCCCACAACTTTGAATGCCCCCCCATACAGTGTATCAGCTTTAGTCAACCCAAAAATTACACTCCCGTTAATTAAATTTGCCTAATTAAAAACTGGAAAAAAAAGAAAATTGCGACACTCCCCCTCTTCTTCTCCGCCTGCTATGTAAACACAGGGCAGCTCCTCCATCACAAGGTCCATCTTCTCCTCCTAAAATGAAGCACCAGCTTGTGTCGTTTTTTTTTTGTTTTAATTGGGCGTTAAAATTCTGGGGCAAATATTTCACGCAGTTAATAGTCACAATGTTAATATAAAAAGCCTATTAGTTTCCTTGGCATAAACAGGGAGGCTATTTTGGTCGCCGTTATTCCCAGCTGGAGATGATAATCATGTTTTTCTACCATCCTTTAAAACATACATTTATTCATTACTGGTTTTTGTCTGGATAATTAACAGCGAAGTGTAACCTGGGGTAATTAATCAGGTGGCTGTGCGCAGAGGGCCCTGTCACGCTTGTCGGCCCCCGCCTCACGTGAGGCGTCTCCGGATTTATTTCGGCCGGCGGCTGCGTGTCACAGCCAAGCAGGCTGGCTGCCAGCTCTGTTTACAGCGGAGCGTTTAAAAAACCAATCTTCATATATAAAAGGAGCAGAGCTGCCGTTTGCTGGATCACTTTGCCACCCACGAACAGGAGGCAGGCTAGCGGCCAGCCCGTGGACGGGAGGCAGGCTAGCGGCCAGCCCGCGGCGTTCCACAGCCATGCTGCTACTGCTAAACCAGCATCTGGCAGTGAAGCAATGAGTCACTTTTAGGTTAAAGTAACCGCTTCCACCGGCATGTGAGTGTAGGATTTTAACCTGTGGCTCTAAAGTAAATGAGCATTACAGCTGGATGTGTGCTGACCTGCATAGAAGCCACTTCCCGGAATGTATCACGTTCCACTAGGACTTTGAAGGGGCTGGTCTAGTGGGAGAGGCGTACGCAGTGGGGTCATGACAGGTTGGAGGAGCCGTGTAACAGGGAGAACATCGACCTCCTGAGTCATGTGGCAGCTAAAGTCGGGCTATCTAGATTAGATGGGTGGATAGATGGATGGATGGATAGATGGATGGATGGATGGAGCTCCTGACAAGGTGTAGATAGAAGCCCCACAGTTACCAAAAAGTGGACGAACATCAAAGGAGGATGTTTGAAAATGAAAAGTTGGCCCCTTCAAAGTCCTGTGTTGATGCTGGGATCCCACTTACACTGATGCTGTTTGCTTTATTAATTACACTGGCATTTCTGTAGCAATTACACCCTGAATAAGCTGTGAGATACCATCTGATTACAAAAAACACTTTATCAGTGCTACTGTCTTTCTCAATAGCTTTTTTTGTCCATTTGATAATAATATTAGCATTTATATGCCACATTTAAACAAAGGGAATGCAGAAGGGGTTTCTGGAGTAATTAACAAAGAGGAAACTGAACCGTTCTAAAGCATGAACTCACCTTCACACTTTTCATGTGCTTGGTGCAGCACTGAAGGTCCTTGCTGGTGTGTGGGGGCTTTACAGCAGCCCCTGTCATCTCGCAGCACCTCCTCAGCTGGATCTTCATCCAGAATGATGTCACTACAGACAAACACCGGCCAAACCCAACTTTACTGCAGTCCTGTGCTGACATTGGTGGGGTTTACATTTCGAGGACGGTTTCAAACATGCTAGGCTGTTTATTTGGCCAAAGGACACCTTTACATAGACAGCCAGCTTATAGACCACCGTCGACTCACAGGATCAAAAGCTGAGCTGCTCTACATGATGCACTGCAAACTGAGCGGCTGGACTAGGAGACAGTCTCTCATCTCCACCAAACAGGCTTTAAACACATTTTACTTTTATTCTCTTACCATATGCTTTTATCCAGTGTTTGCTCTTGTTTTTGAGAAAGCAGACTCAGACAGTACCTGGAACAATTGGGAGTTAAGGGCCTTGCTCTGGGGCCCAACGGTGACTCTGGCAAGCCTGGCATTTTAACTAGCAACCTTTTGATCATAGATACTGTATCTGAGTCACTGCGCCCCCATTTACTGCCCTGGTGTGGAGCAGTGAGGCAGAATGGTGTGGATTTCTGGCACTGAGCAGGCTGTGAGACTGAGACAGCCATTTATCGCATGATTGTTAAAAACATAAATGACAAAAAGAGGGAGGGCCAATCAGAAGGAAGAAACACAGTAGAAAGGCAGCCAATGTCACTAAGTCACATTTTCACTGGCTCGACAGTGACATCACTCCAATCTGATCCTGGCATTTGAACCGATGACCTTCTGATCACAAGAACAGCAGCCTAACCCACTGAGCCACACAACACCCCTGCGAAGGTACTGCAATGTGAGTATGACACACAGCATGACTGTGAACTTCTGTCAAAATAAAATTCACCTTTCAGGCCAGAACATCTGTTCTCCCTATCAGAGGCCACAGTAGGACTAGCTGCTGCCTGTGGCACAGGACCAGGGCCCTGAACCCAGGTCAGCCTCATACGCAAGGCCAGGGCCCCGAACCCAGGTCAGCCTCGTATGCAAGGCCAGGGCCTTGAACCCAGGTCAACCTCATACCCAAGGCCAGGGCCCTGAACCCAATCAGCCTCATACCCGAGGCCTGGGGCCCGAACCCAGGTCAGCCTCGTACGCAAGGCACACTGGGAACCCAACCTGCACCTGCACATCATAAGAAGGTATATGAGGCTCACAGACAAGAGCTTTATGTTTTGCTTTGCATCCTTGAATCTGCTCACAGAACATGTACAATACAGTAATGACTAATTTCACGGTATGTGCTATTTCCAATACTTGTGGTGAGACGGCAGCAGCCTGACCTCACAGTCTCAGCGGAGAAGCAGTGGAGGATGTCCCCTGACTTTCAGGGGGATACACGTGGACACTGAGTTGTAAACAGAGCATAGCGTGTCCTATCGACAGCTTTCTGTTTAGCCAAATGACTCACAAACAGCTAATAGCCGATAAGTTACACTTCAAATTTAACAGAAAATGTAGCTCTGCTGGGGGCAGCTCATTCCCTATAACACAGAAGTCTGATTTCTGGATCTTTCCAGACACTTCAGACAGTTTAAAATCAAAGTCAAGGTGCAACACGAAACTACCAATCTGGGACTTATTTTGATAATGTTGTAAATTTGGGTTAGTTAAACCATAGGGGTCGATTATTCCATGAAATGCAGTGATTATTGGTTATCTAATATGTCATGTGTGAGTGTATAATCTTTGGAGGAGAGCTTTCCTGTGTGTGTAAAGGAATGTACAACAAAAGTATGTGTGCTTCAGAGGGTTAAGATGCTGTGTCTGTCATTGGAATGTTGCTGGTCCAAATCCCATGTCCAGCTGAATGATTTCACCACTGAGCTCCTGAGCGAAATGCTTAGGGTAAAAGTGTCTACTACATAAATTATAGGTGGTCATTTCGAGATTTTTTTTTTCTTTCTTTGAATAGTAATTTGTGTTATTGAGAAAACATGCAGCATGGTGGCCATTTCTGGATCTCAGAAGAGAGCCAGGCTAACCCTGCTGGAGAGAGGGTAATTGAAGCTCGAGCGGCCCTTACGTAACCAGTCACCACTGGCTGCATTCCAAACCAGCTGTGTGAGCCTGACAGAGTGGAGCAGAGTGAGCAGGATATGGGCCACCCAATCACTGAGCAGGATATGGGCCACCCAATCACTGAGCAGGATATGGGCCACCCAATCACTGAGCAGTCAGGATACCCCAGAGGTGCTGCTTAATTTCATATTTACTCATTGCACAGCTGATAAATTTTCATCGCGATGATGATGGCCGCCCTGGACACGCAGGTCCCTCATGGTTTGGGCCCATGTCCAGCAGGTCCCGCCTCCCTGTAGCTGGTCCAGGTCCCTCACAAAAGCCAGGCCAAAGCCAGCCTGACTTTCCTACTCCTGGGGGTTCCTCTTCCCAAGGAGTCGCACAGTAGACTATGACAGAGCATTTAAGCGCCAACCACTGACCCGATTTGACAGACCACGGTGCTCACACACATGACTGCCGACGGAGATCAATACCATCGTGACATCAATACGGCTTCTGATTTACACAAAGTACTAGGAACCGTCTACTTAATTACCCTGACAAAGATTTGCAGCTCCAATGGGGATGGATGTCTTTTTAATTAGGTTAATTGGCGAATTTTACATTAATCACGTTGCACTAATAAAGTACAGTGAAAGCATGTTCATATGTTTCTAATGGAGGCGCGAAATACCAAGCAGACGTCCATATAAGAGCTATGTCAGACCAGTGCGTCCATTACAGTCAAGGATCCCACCTTGTGGGGTATAACGTTCTGCAATCCTTTGCTCTAAGGTCTACTCTTCCGGAGCAGTTTAAAGGCTGCACTGTCTGCAGGACACATCGTGCATTCATCTTACCGTTAAGGAACTGTTATCGTGAAAGAAGCCCATGACTGACGACTGGGCTCCTTTATACTAAAATTGTTTTGTTGTAAGAGGGTGAGAGACTTACTGAAGAAAATAAAAACAAAACACTGCATTACACGCTGGAAGAAGATACTTCATTTCACACAGTTTCAGACAGAATGAAGACACGCAGTCACACACAGGAAGAAGATACCCTATTACAAACAGGAAGAATATACCCTCTTTCACAAATGAATAAGATACCACAATTCACAAAGGAAGAGGATACCCTAGTACACACAGGAAGAAGATACCCCAATTCACACAGGAAGAGGTCACCCTATTACACACAGGAAGAAGATACCCCAATTCACACAGGAAGAGGTCACCCTATTACACACAGGAAGAAGATACCCCAATT
>JAODJX010000065.1:31622969-31635645 GCA_026776945.1 Isichthys henryi
TCCACACACATGTGACCCAGGCGGAGACTCGAACCCGGGTCCCAGAGGTGTGAAGCGACAGTGCTAACCACTGCACCCCCATGCCGCCCCAGGTCTGTATGTTTTTCTTATTATTAAATTATTCATATATTACAGGTTTTTCCACTGTGGATCTTACCTTGTCAGGAAAATGCTCTCTCTCTCTGAACAGGTCAAACAGATGGAAATGATGAAACATGAATTCTAACAATGAAGCTGAATTTCCACAGAGTTTAATATGAGCCATTAAATGCAGGCGGTCAAGGGCCAAAAGCATGTTAAAGACCTCGTGAGGAAAAGCAGTATCCAATCCAGGGCTACAAATGGTGCTAAACAACAGCAAATAGAGTGTTAATGAGGCCCCTAATTAAGTCCAATATTAACAGTAAGCAATGAGAAGACAGTACACTTCATTAAGGTATAAATTAGAAAACTCCATTACCAGCCACAATGGCATGGCATCGCTTGAACATTGAGATCCAGCCCATTCCTTTACCCTCCTGGGAATTCCCATCCTCAGGGCAGAAATGGATTGACTGGTTTATTCTGCTCACATGACCTTTAACCGGCCAATGGAACAGCACGCACCTTGCACTACCAGAAGGATAAAGCTGCCCAATTAGGAAGTGGCCTTTGTATATTCATCTGAGTGCTTTGTTTGCCCCATCACTCACACTCACTCCAAGGAACTGGAACTGACTGATGTCATTATCTGAACCACTTAGTGACTGGCTCCTGTGTGCCCATTGTGTGATGTGCTGTCATCTTGGGTTCCCATGCAGTTGTTCACATTGGTCTGGAGGTCTGTTCACAGCCATTCGCTCCATCCAGCTGCACCTACTACAGTAGTAAAGTTCAGTCACCGTATGGGCACCTGACCTTTGTCTTGTACACGTGTTCAAGGTTCCCCTTCGATGGCGATGCCAGTGTCCTCAGTCAGTCACACATGGGTTAGGCAACACAGGGGAATGCAGACAGACTCCTATGATGACCGCTGGCAGACTTTCACCAGAGGAGCCTGGGGCAATTAGCAGCCGGCCAGCGTACGGAGGTGCACAGAGACAAAGAGAGAGACTCGCTCACAGATACACAGAAACACAGAAAGACACATCGAGACACACAGTGACAGAGAGAGATTAATCAAAACACACAGAGATGCACAGAGACAGATAGAGACAGACACATGAAGACAGAGAAAGACTCATCAAGGCACAAAGAAATACCGGAAGGCAAGCAGAGACACATGGAGAGAGCGAGAGACTACATGGGACATAGAGTGACCTTCGAAACAGAGGTAACATGCTAATTATGCCTCATTCACCATCACCATCACATGACCATCACGTAACTTATTTGTTAAAGGGAATTGCCTTTTTCTAGGTTCCTCGCACATTGCCGAAGCCGTCCTTGACTTCGGACGTGTCTTTCAAACAAGGTGCCAGAATGATCAGAAGCATATGACAGCAGAGGGAGCAGGAGGGAGGTAACATCAGAAGTAATCCTGCTGAAGGCCTCATCCTCAGGTCTAGCGGACGATGTCCTCACAGCTGCAGATTCTCCCAGGTGAGCCGTCCAAGGAGCAAGGAGTTTGCGTCTCTCTACAGTGAAGCGGAAAGTCATCACACATACTGCTTTGGGGAGGTTTCCTCTATGATTTTTAATATATTACTCATAACACAAGAAGTCATGATCAAAGGCCAAACCCTCCCAGGCACGAGGGGCTTCACCCGGTGACCCTCGGCTTCTTATGAGACCCGTCAATCTTCCAAGGCCTTTGGACGACTGGGAGCAGGAAATAATAACCAATCCAGGCAAAATCGATACAGTGATGGGGTGGCTGGGGGTCACCGAGGGCGAGCCTGGACAGCCAGCAGAGCACCAAGATGAGGGAGACATGGGGAGGCCACAAATGGATCGGGTTCAATAGCCTTCATGCCCTGAATGTTTGTGTTTTAAAACCACAAAATGGAACATGAGCTGAACCATCTGTAACAGGCGCCTTATTAAAATCAATAGCAATAACAGTATTAAGGCCGTTCTGAGTGACTTTCAGCTCCGTCCATGGATATTAAATCTCAGCTGTGATACTGGATTAATTCCATTTTCATGGAAAGGGATTATGATTCCTTAGAAAAGGAGTATTGTATCAGCTCCTTATCAACTCGTTACTCTTCTGAGAAGCGGAATTCGGCTGGAAAATGATGTTGAGTTCATCTAGTTCATTAGAAGATGATGACCCACATATTGTGAACAGTTTGTTTTGTCAGACGTGTCAGCTGTTCACCATCAGTCACACCACGCAGTTACATGGGGCACCGGGGTTTGGGGGCCTGTTGGCCTCAGTCAGTCCGTACACAAAATATTAAATAAGCACGTCTTTTATTTAGGAGATGCTGAACCAGCATGTTCTGGCATCCAGAACACAAGCTACAGTATGACCTTCTGACTCTACTCAGTAGCTACTTTTTTATTTTTTGAAACACTGGGGGTGGGGGACTTTTTGAATGGGGCGTCCCATCCCTGCTAACCCACAGATAACAGGAAACACATTGCCTTCTATATCAATCTCTGTTTCTGAGTGTTCTCTGGATACTCATTGTACCTCAAAGTCAGAACGTACTCACTCTGCCTCAAGGTCAGAACGTACTCACTGTGCCTCAAGGTTAGAACGTACTCACGCTATTCTACCTCAAGGTCAGAACGTACTCACTGTGCCTCAAGGTCAGAACGTACTCACGCTATTCTACCTCAAGGTCAGAACGTACTCACTGTGCCTCAAAGTCAGAACATACTCACTCTGCCTCAAGGTCAGAATGTACTCACTGTGCCTCAAGGTCAGAACGTACTCACTCTGCCTCAAGGTCAGAACGTACTCACTGTGCCTCAAGGTCAGAACGTACTCACTGTGCCTCAAGGTCAGAACGTACTCATGCTATTCTACCTCAAGGTCAGAACGTACTCACTGTGCCTCAAGGTCAGAACGTACTCACGCTATTCTACCTCAAGGTCAGAACGTACTCACTGTGCCTCAAGGTCAGAACATACTCACGCTATTCTACCTCAAGGTGAGAATGTACTCACTCTAGCTGAGGGTAAGAACACTGGCCGTCAGCTTATATGCAGTTATATAGTGTTATGTCATGACCGGTGTCATTTCCCAAGGATTCTCTGGGCTGTGAAAACGTAGACTGTAGATAATGCTGGATTGCAACATCACTGGCAATCACATAAAACGGCAGGACAACAGAAATGCTAAAACATTCATTTTAGCTTTAGCTACAGCAGATTTTTGATTATATTCATTGAAAATAACAAAACATTACCCTTAAACATTTTTAGTCATGAATGAGGATGGACTCCAGCTTTTCTGTTCCTTCATCATATCGTATGAAACATACAGGGGTGTTTGTGTAGCACAGTGGGTTTGGATGCTGTGGCTGTAATCAGAAGGTCACTGGTTCACATCCCAGGCTTGGCAGAGTGCTGTCACCATTGGGCCCCTAAGTAAGACCCTTAACCATTTTCTTGAACGCCTAGCTGACGCTGCTCTCTCTGTTGCTTTGGATAACAGCAACATAAATAAATGTAAGTAAATCTGTGCGGCTGGTGTATGGAGTGTAACCTAGTGTTACCTATAAAACAGAGAGTGGGTTAGTCCATGTCAGGATGGACGCTGAATGTCAAATCAGTCTGGATGTCAGCTGCCGGCATGGCCTGAGCCCATGAATGAAGTAGGCACGGCATCACCCCACATGCACAGCCCCCATTCCGGTGTTCCGGCCTGGCCTCTGCTCTCCATGCTGACACAGGTGTGGGAACTGGGGGGCAGCACACAGATAGGGGGCGGCTGTCTGTCTGGAGAAATGGCTGCCAGTTGCTAGGATAGCTGAGGAAGAGGCAGAGGGTGACCCAGACCCAGGGGAGCCCAGAGGCAGGGGGTGACCCAGACCCAGGGGAGCCCAGAGGCAGGGGGGCGCCTAGAGCACGAGATATGGGTGTGATGCTGCACTTGTGGGAGAAGAGCAGGGTTATGGGAAGCAGCCGGTGAGTCACGATGTCACTCCATGCTGACTGACTGTAAAGGTGCCAGCGATCAGCCATATTCCTCAAACAATCCACAGAGCAGGAAATAATGTTCATCATGGAGAAGGAGGGAGGAAACAGCAGGACTGGTGGGGGGGGGCTTTTAACACTCTGGGATGCACAGATGCTGCTAATCACCCAAAAAAAAGCAGGATGCCAGGCGACAGCATGTCATGATGAAAAGCAGAGAGTGAGAAATTCGCAAAAGAGACAACAGGGTGACATGGAGGAATGTCAACAGGGGGCACCCTGCTCGCACAAGAGCGCCATGCGGCAGGCTTCTCCTGACGACATGTGGAAATAAATACCCTGATTTATATTCTGTTGTACATCTTATTTATTTACCTGATGTTCTTATCCAAAGTAACAATGTGCCGTTTGTAGCTGGTGGAGGGGGAGTACATACACTGAATGCCACCCCCCCCTTAAAGTCAGAGTAAGCGACAGACACTTCAAGTGGGAGGGAGGAGATATAACATGAATGGCCTGGGTGGTGACAGCCCCTGCCTTCTCTAATTGGCCAAAGAGAGGCAAAGCTCCTCCAATGAGAGACCACGCCTCTTCACAGCCACTCTCAAGTCTCTGTTCCCCAAGCTAAGGTTCAACAGTTAAAGAGGAGGACGGCATCAAGGAGGCACTGGACCGGATTCAACCCACTGAGGGTTAACGTTAGTGACCAAGAAAAAGTGAAGGTGTATCCCACCCATTGCAGACCCCCAATGAACATGGTCACAGACACCCAGTGAGCACAGCTGTATGCACCCAGTGAAGGCGTAGCACCACGGCTGCAGGCACGCATTAAACGCAGCTGCAGATGCTCAGTGAACACTGCCGCAGATACCCAGTGAAGGAGTAGCCCCTTGGCCACAGACGCCCAGTGAACACTGCCGCAGATGCCCAGTGAAGGAGTAGTCCCTTGGCCGCAGACACCCAGTGAACACTGCCGCGGATGCCCAGTGAAGGAGTAGCCCCTTTGGCCGCAGACGCCCAGTGAACACTGCCGCGGATGCCCAGTGAAGGAGTAGCCCCTTGGCCGCAGACGCCCAGTGAACACTGCCGCGGATGCCCAGTGAAGGAGTAGCCCCTTGGCCGCAGATGCCCAGTGAAAGAGTAGCCCCTTGGCTGCAGACGCCCAGAGAAGGCTAAGATGTCAGTCGATGCAGGGAGATGTTCATCCAGTAACCCATTCACCGATGGACACGTCATGATCACGTCCAAGGTGGTAAAACCATGATTCACCAAACAGGCTCACACCCTGCGGAACCAGCAATCGGTTTCCATAGAAACGAGGTATATGAACCAGAAGCCCCGGCAGATGAAGTATAAACCTTTAATCCCTGGAGAAAATGACTTCAGGTTACTAAGAAGACAGAAAGAAAGATGGCGGCAGCACTGCCAAGCTGAGAGAGGCTTGTGTGTGATATGCATGGAGGGCTTATTGACACGCCAAACTCCCCCATTTCCCCCTCTTATTAGTGTCCACAAGCAGAGACATTTATTAATGTAGCCACTGTGGCAGTGAAAATGGACAAAAGAAGACAGAACTGCCATCAAAATCAAGTCAAAGTCCTGCCGTTATCAGTTACACGATTCATGGCTGTTAGCATGAGAGAGAATATAAACATGTAGGAAAGACGGGGAGATGGACATGAAATGCAGTTAAAACGAAGTTTAGATATACAGTTAAAACATAACATTAGCCAAAAAAGTACCATTTGTGCAAATGGGCAATGAAATGGAATGAACAGGACTGCAGTGAGCAAATCATGGTGATAGTACTGCTCTTTTTCTCCGAGATAGCCAGAAAAGAGGTTGGACACCATCGTTAACTGACACTCGTGTGTACTAATGAACATGAATGGAGCTTTTATGAAGTATTAATTGAATTACCGAGCAGCATATTAGGACCCGCAAAGCCGAGGTTTTGTTCTCACATAGAGAAAATCTCCCTAAATATTAGGGATCTCGCACCCTGCACCTGGGGAGTCTGCACCCTGCACCCAGGTGAGTCTGCACCCTGCACCTGGGGAGTCTGGCACTTCTTACTGAAGATGGTCATGTGACCTGGCAGCTCGGAGCACAGGAACACATACATGCTCAAATTCAGTTTAATTCCCCTGCCGCTCAGCCTGCTGGTCCACGTCCCGGGCCAAGATCTGCAATTCTCTGCAGTTCCATTTCACTACTGTTCTCAGAGGGGATGGAGGGGCCCTCCCACAGGGACGGTTATGTCAGAATGGGAGGTTACGGCCCCCAGGAGATGGCTGGGGGGGCCGCACAACCAGCGGTGTGACGCCCCCCCCCCCCAAGCGGCAGGCCACGCCTCACAGTGATGCGGCAAAGGCTTCACATGTCACATGGATGGTGATTGCAGCTTGGGGAGCAGGGGCCTCATGCGGAAACGTGATCTATTTTAATCCCGTAATCCCCGTAAAATACCGGCATATGAAGAGGATTTACAGGAAGCTGTTTGTAACAAATCTGTTTGTGTTAGATGGCTTTAAGAGAAGAGATGAGATCTGCGATGACACCAGGGCAGCCCACTTCATTGCCTGTTGCCAATGCAAGTGTGTCTGCTGTGTTTACGTTTTGATCACTGTGCGCCCCAAAGCTGCATTTAACGTCGACACCCGCGGGACAAATGACCTGCTTCAGCTCCTGGATTCTTCTTTTCAAGCAAAGTGTGGCATGTCAGTTGGATCCAGTGCCCTGCAGCAGCAGCAGCAATAGGAGAGGTCACACCCTTTTTTAGGCTTTCGCAGTGGGTCATGGAGCAGGAGTGGAGAGGGGCCTCCCAGAAGGCAACAGCCTGCTTCTCACCTCTGCCTCTCCAACTGGGCCCTCCTGGCTTCAGCAGCCAGGCTGCATTTCTCCTGTAATCGCCACGAGACTGCTCCCCCCTTCTGCTCACCATGCAGCTTCTCGAACAGCCCAACAGACTGGCCAGAAACAGCAGGATGAAACATTAAATGGATGCAATGAAGCGTCTCACTCTGAAAGTTCACAGGCCGGTCGACTTATCACCTCTGCTGCCTCCATTTCCCATTCAGCTACTTTTTGTTCTTTACATTTTGGTCAGGGAATGGAAAACTTATGGAATATTTTCATAACTTCTGAAATAAACAACAAAGACATTTCATAAAAGGATCTTTTTCACAGATCATTAGAGGGAGTGGGGGTGTTGTGCCTGGGGTGTAAGGTCACCAGTTCAAGCCCCGGTCTCAGCAAAAGAGTCACATGTCCATGGGCCCCTGAGGGACACCCTTGGGCTCCTGGGGCACTGCATGCCGGTTGACCCTGCACTGTGATATCCCAGGCTTCCTCTCACTTGTATAATGTTTCTGTGTGTCTCATGGAGAACAAGATAGGTTAGGAAAAGAAAATTTCTCCGCAAAAATTAAAGAAATATATCTGTACTATTGATGGATGGGAACTATCACACCAGCTTATAGACGCCCACTGGAACAACTTACCATATCCCCCTCAGTCAGACTGGATAATCCACCTGAAGCTAAGCAGGTTTGGCCCTGGCCATTACTTGGATAGGAGACCAACTAGGAAAGCTGGATTACTAGTTGAAGAGTTGTTGGTGTGGCCTACAGGTTAGCCCATCCTGTGGTCAGTGTGGATCCCAATGCTTTCAGTGCTGAAACTGAAGATCCATGCTGTATCCATATATTCCATGCATCACATACATCTCCATCGTCATCCACGCACATGCAGCCTGGCTAATCATACACCTTCCTAGCAATTTATTCATTATCAGCTAGGTGGCTGTGTGTGACAGAGCATTAACCAGCTAAGCTCTGTGGTCGGGGTGCAAATCCGTGAGTCAGAGCTGTGACTGCAAGCGCATCGCCGGTGCCCCCTAGTGCCTGAGGCCTGCCACCTGCAAGCGCCATGCCGACAATGTTCCTGGCTGCTTACGACCCTGTCCTCTTTGCCAGATCCTCCTTTGGCAGCCGTTCAACCACCTGAAATAGATTTTTTAACCCTCAAAACTAGCCGAGGGTAAGTGGGATGGGGGCACCTTTTGAAGTCTGGGTCTCCACACTGCAGCGTCTTTATTTCTTACCCAACTTCAGACGTGGCTTTGACAAGCTCTCCATATTTCAAGGGCACTTGGTTTTAAACACAGATGGCAAGGCGTGATGGCAAGCGGTGTACTGCAGCAGCATCGCCTTCCAAATTTCCCTCAGGTTCTGTGCTAAACATCACACTTGTTAGTCACATACATGCTATTCTGTCAAAACAAATCCAACAAATGAGAGCAGAGTTGAGGAATTGAGCAGTAGCATAATAAAACCCTGATAAGTAAATGTTTTGGCCGTTTGTTTGTTTATAAGAGACGTATGTCAGCACTGCCACCATGAGCTTGGAGGACTGAAATGCGGGCATTTTGCCCTCGTGTTACTGGGCAAATAAAATTTTAATTTAAAATTTAAAAAACTAAATATGACTGATAAGTTTAGGTCTTTGTGACCTTTGTTTACAACACAGAAAACCCCAAACCTGACACTAAGACAGAACCTACACCGAAAATATTATCAAAGTTTCCTGGAAGCTAGTGGCCAAAAAGGACTTTGCAGCCATAGAAAAAGTTAAAATGCAAGACTTGCAAAATAAGGGCATCGTGGTCCCTCCCTGTACACAGATCACCACCATGCTGACCACATCTCTGTACATCAGCACACACATCACCACCATGCTGTCCACATCTCTGTACATCAGCACACACATCACCACCATGCTGTCCACATCTCTGTACATCAGCACACACATCACCACCATGCTGTCCACATCTCTGTACATCTACACACACATCACCACCATGCTGTCCACATCTCTGTACATCTGCACACACATCACCAGCATACTGCCTATATCTCTGTACATCAGCACACACATCACCAGCATACTGCCTATATTTCTGTACATCAGCACACACATCACCAAAATACTGTATATATCTCTGTACATCAGCACACACATCACCAGCATGCTGTCCACATCTCTGTACATCTGCACACACATCACCATCATGCAGCCCTCATCTCTGTACATCAGCATACACATCACCACCATGCCTCCCACATCTCTGTACATCAGCAGACACATCACCACCACGCTGCATCTTACTGGACACTGCCTCTGTCCTCAACTTGCTAGGGGAGGGGATGGTTCACATTCCTGTCCAGCTTGTGGGAGGGGGCTCCACCACAAAGACACCAGGGCTGGCCAGCTTGCTCAGACTACACCCCTTCATTTCCATCTGAATGGACAATGCGTGAAAAGTCCCCTGGCAAAACTTTCAGCATATGGCCCTAGGGCTGTTAGCCAGGGGGCCCCATGAGCCGTCATTGGAGCTGTGAGCTTGGGCTCCATGACGCGTCACTCGGGCTGTGAGCTGGGGCCCCATGAGGCGTCACTCGAGCTGTGAGCTGGGGCCCACATGAGGCATCGCTCACGCCCTGAGCCTGTGTGAGCCATCACTCACGCTGTAAGCCAAGGCGTTGCATGAGCTGTCACTCACGCCATGAGCTGGGGGCCCCGTGTGAGCCATCACCTGCACCGTGACCCAGGGGCCCACATGAGTGATCGCTCATGCCATGAGCTGAAGGCCTACATGAGCCTTCACTCGGCCCATGAGCCGAGGACCTTGCTTGAGCCGTAACTTGCGCCATGAGCCATGGGCCTGCATGAGCCATTTAACAGTGTTAAAAGTGAATGAGATGCTGGAGGATATGAATCGTAAAAACCTCTGTGTGTCGGCACAAGTCGGCTCCTAATCAGGGTGCGAGGGCAGAACAACAAAAACATCTGCAAATAACGGGCGTCATTAGTGTCTGAACGATGGATGTCAAAAGACAGATCCCACAAACGAGGATGGATCTGTGAGGAGTGGGCAGGACGGCTTTATTTAGATATAATATCAATCACAGGACAAACAAGAAACACAAATATAATTAGCTAATTATCAGCCCTCAAACAAGAAAATAAAACTAAATTGTAAAAGATTGCTTGGAGATGTAATCTTAGGAAACGTTTTTTCTGTGACCTCGCCAGAGGGACCTGGCGATGATGCAACTGCGATAAACGGTTCCTGCATTTGAAAATCACTTGCACGTTTCCTAATATTAAAACAGCAGAGTGTGATCCCTGAGGTAATCTCAGAAAAAATTAATTACTGAAAATAAATACAAGCGATTCCAGGCTACTTACATTCTCAAGGTCAGAATGTCTTCACAATTTCTTCTACACTAACATTAGTCCCTGCTTTCCCATCTCCGTCACACACAGGGCGAGAACATGCAAACTCGACACACAGACACACACACATCTAACACAAAGGGTGAGAACATGAAAATTCCACACACACACAGGGCGAGAACATGCCTGTCTGGGAAAAAATGGACAGATAGACGGACGGCCCACAGTGCTGTTACTCTCAGACTCTCCCCCACTGTGGGCAAAGCTGCCATCTGATACCCAGCAGTCCACACCACCAGTGACCCGCTGGCTGGGGTGACAGAACCAAGGTGCCCCCCTACCCTGGGCATCAGCTGACTGAAGGCACTGGACACATGAAATGGTGGGGCCCTTTTCAGTGAGAGGAGCTTCATAATCATGTTGACTGTAAGCTAGCTACACGCCCAGGAGCGAAAACTGATAAGCTGCCGGTGAGCCGAGGTGGACTCTGCATCGTCCACAGCACAGCTGACAAATTTAGCTTTTATTCACGCAGCAGACGCTTTTATGTAAAGCAGGGTCAGCCAGTCCCAGGAACAGTTGGGGTTTAGGGGCCTTGCTCAGGGGCCCAACAGTAAACCCATTCTGTCAACCTTGGGATATGAATCGATGACCTTCCAAGCACAGACTGAGCCATGCACCAACCAGCTCAAAGAGGAGCTTGTCCAAACATAAATGGACCCAGTGTGACACTGAAGCTCCAGTAAAACCCGCGGCACAGAGTCACCTGTCCTCCCCGTGGGGACCCTACAGAGCCCGCCATCTGGGTTACGTCCCTGTCACTTGGCCGTGTCAGAAAGCTCTGCGCTGTATCGAGGGAATAGCTCTGACCATAGCCAAGTAAGAATACTGGCGGGACGTTCTCTCAGTGCCTGAAAACCAGCGCGGAAATAAAACCATGAGTGACAGCCTTCAGAGAACATGGGAGCCCAAGGCAGAAGCCGAAGGATAATGGCAGATGCGGCAGGTGAACGCGGGAGCCAGAGGAAGGAACGGAACGAGGGAGCCGAACGAGGGAAATGAGCGAGGGAGGTGAACTTGGGAGCCTAAGGAGGGAGCCAGACAAGGGAAATGAGCGAGGGAGGTGAATTCGGGAGCCGGAGGAGAACTCGGGACGCAGATTTCTAAGCTCATATGAGCGCTGTAAGTGGGATTTGGGCGACATGACTGATTCACCTCACAACCCCACCACAAACAGCGAGGGTGGGAGGTGGGCAAACTATGTAATAAAAGGTGTTACACCAAAGGCAGGACTGATGGAATCCATACGTAAATACTGAAAAGCACATGCTGTCCTGCGCAAAGCGATTCGGTGCCACAGAGACGGGGGGTGGGAGATGGCAAGTGACTCCGGCTGCTTCTCCCAATCCCAACCATCCACCCCCCACCCACCGGCCGCTCGTCATCCAAGCGGCTGTGACGTCCGGCCGTCGCTGGCAGCCCCAAGGCCGGATCCGCCGAAGCCTGAGTGAATCAGCACACGCATCGCTGTACACGTCAAGCACACACGCATCGCTCCACACGACAAGTGGACATGCACTGCCTCAACCCGCCTCTACCAGTACAAATACCACATTAACCATGTCCAGAAAATAATCATAATTCCTCACAGGGACTGGAGATGGCTGTGTGCATGAAGAGGAGAAGATCTTAAAGCAGATCAGCACGAGCTGGCTGTGAGCTGCCTGTATTAACCCCTAGAGGAGGGAGGGAGCAAGCGAGAGAGAGAGAGAGAGAGAGAGAGTGGGGCAGAGAGAGGGAGAGAGAGGGAGGGAGGGAGGGAGCAGCAGAGAGGGGAGGGCACGTGTTAATACACAGGAATACTGCATCAAACCAACAGCGAGCGCCGGACCGCCTGCGTCAGCAGTATATTCACATTCTCGCTGAAGGACAAAGAGGAGAGGAGCAGCCGCACCGGCTGTCTGCGAGCTCGCCAGTGCCACGAGGGGCTCCGGGCCATGTTACCCATGCCCCCCCAGTCTGCCGCCCCCCCGCCTCACTGTTCAGCCGCCACGCCGGCCCCCACCACGCTCCGCTGGCTGTGCGGACACATCACGGCCACCGAGGACTAACTGCTACAACTCGCTACCTCCAGACAAAAGGGGACGTGGCAGGAGCTGTGGGGGTGCAGCCCCAGGAGTCTCCTGCTCCCCCCACGCCACGCCAGACGGACACTTCTACAGACCGTGGGCTCCCCTCTGTCTTTGCTCTCAGCACGCGCATCTCCTGAAGACCTGCTCAACATTGCAGTGCCCCCCCTCCTCCTCACCCACAGACTCTTGCTGTGCTGTCAGCCTGTAGGGGCAGAGAGCAGTGCACCTCCTTC
>JAODJX010000065.1:31635745-31651692 GCA_026776945.1 Isichthys henryi
ACCAGAGAAATTGACAGATTACTGCTAAGTGTGCAGCCGGTGAGCTGCAGCTGCTGCCTCCGTGCACCGGAGACGAGGACCCATCTGCGGACTGCGAATACATCAGGGAGCGGCAGAGCGCCAAAGCGAGGGGCGCGGGATCCAGTGGGACTGTGGAGTGCTGCCCCCCCGGCGGGGCGCGCGGCTCAGCCATGGAGCACGGAGATGCTGTCCGCGCGCCGCCCGCCGCTGCCTACCAAGGACGACTGGCGGCAGAGCCACAGGAGCCAGGCTCAGACTCGCCACAGATCCGCACGGCCGTCTAGTGCTCCGGCCACCAGCATCTTAATGCTGCTCTTCCTGGATTTACGGGGAGCCATTTTGCCTGCCTGGCTCACTATTTACGTTACTTCTAAAGAGAAAAGGCGACAGAGTTCCTGAGGAGATGTGATTAAACATGAGGGCTCTTTTGTGATTGCAAAAAAAAAAAAACAAATAACAAAATGAAATAGCTAGCGGGAGAGAAAGGACCTGTGAGAACTACGGAGGTAGGTGTGCAGTGTCCACACTGCTCTTTTCATTCATACCCTTCTCTCTTCTGCTTTTTTTGTGCCTCTCTTTGCACGCTGTCTCTGAGTGGCATTTATCTCTTCCATGGAAAAAAGACGGAGAGTGTCGTTGAATCCAGGGTAGGGCCAGTTCTCCTCTCCGCGCAGAATCCCCCAGACGATGCTGAATTATGAACGTGTCACATCATGAGTCTCCTGTGGCAGGTAACTGTGCAGCGTACCTGGAATGCCGCGCCGCTCTTTTTAGTCTACCTCATGGTGAGAGCACTGAGTCTGTGCGCTGCATCGGCGGGAGCCCAGGGCTGCCCGGCGGTCTGCTCCTGCACTAACCAGTTCAGTAAGGTGGTCTGTACCCGCCGTGGCCTCACCAGGGTCCCCCCGGGGATCCCGTCCCACACCCGGTACCTCAACCTCATGGAGAACAGCATCGAGCTGATCCAGGCGGACACCTTCCGCCACCTGCAACACCTGGAACGGCTGCAGCTGGGCAGGAACGCCATCCGGCAGATTGAGGTGGGCGCCTTCAGCGGCCTGACCAACCTCAACACACTGGAGCTGTTCGATAACCGCCTGACAGCGGTCCCGAGCGGAGCCTTTGAATACCTGTCCAAACTGCGGGAACTATGGCTCAGGAATAACCCCATTGAGAGCATCTCCTCGTATGCGTTCAACCGCGTCCCCTCCTTGATGCGCCTGGACCTGGGCGAGCTCAGGAAGCTGCAGTTCATTTCAGATGGTGCTTTCGTGGGATTGTACAACCTGAAATACCTTAACCTTGGAATGTGTAACATTAGGGAGATGCCCACGCTCACCCCGTTGGTCGGGCTGGAGGAACTAGAGATTTCAGAGAACCACTTTCCGGAAATAAAACCGGGATCTTTCCGAGGGCTGAGATCGCTGAAGAAGCTTTGGATTATGAACTCGCAGATCACTCTGATAGAGCGCAATGCGTTCGACGACCTCACGGCGCTGGTGGAGCTGAACCTGGCCCACAACAACCTCAGCGCCTTGCCCCATGACCTTTTCATGCCGTTGAGATATCTGGTGGAGCTCCATCTCCACCACAATCCCTGGAACTGTGACTGCGACGTGGTGTGGCTCTCCTGGTGGCTGCGTGAGTACATCCCTACCAACTCCACTTGCTGTGGCCGCTGTCATTCGCCGGCCCACATGCGTGGCCGCTACCTGGTCGAAATGGACCACACCACCTTCCAGTGCTCAGCACCTTACATCGTGGACGCGCCCCGGGACCTCAACATCTCGGCAGAGCGTGTGGCAGAGCTGAGGTGCAGGACGGCACCCATGTCTTCTGTTCGATGGCTGCTGCCCAATGGCACAGTGCTGACACATGGGTCCAGCCACCCGCGGATATCTGTGCTCAGTGATGGCACGCTCAACTTCTCCAACGTGCTGTCCACGGACACGGGCATCTATACCTGCATGGTGACCAACGTGGCGGGCAACTCCAACGCCTCTGCCTATCTCAACGTAAGCAACGCCGAGCTGAACACGTCCAACCTGAGCTACTTCACCACTGTCACTGTGGAGATGGGGGAGCCACCGTCGGAGGTGCCGCCCAAGCCCAAGACGGCGACCGCCTCGCCGTCCGTCTTTCAGCCAGTGTTCATATCCACCCCCACTGTGCTCCTGGAGAACACCAACACACCCAAGCAGGTGTCGGTCCCCACCACCAAAGGCACGATGAGGCCCCCCACCAGCCTGGACGAGGTCATGAAGACCACCAAGATCATCATCGGCTGCTTTGTGGCCGTCACAATGCTGGCGGCCTTCATGCTGGTGGCGTTCTACAAACTGCGGAAGCGACACCAGCAGCGGAGCACGGTGGCAGCTGCCAGGACTGTAGAGATCATCCAGATGGATGAGGACCTGCCCCCGGCAGCCACCAGTATACCAGGGGAGGGCGCCGTTGTGCTGCCCTCCATGCGAGACTGCAACAGCACCTATAAATCCACGTTTAACACCTACAGACCAGCACACGGGGCACACTGGACAGAGAACTGTATTGGGAACTCACTGCATCGAAACAGGTCCCACACCATCATGGCAGTCAGCGAGCCCTACGTCATAAAAACTCACAACAAGGAGAAGGTACAGGAGACTCAGATCTAACATTCCCATTCCTTCGTTGTCTCTCGTTAAAATGCAATAGAATGCACAAAAAAAAAAAACAGCAGCGTCTTTTGTACAGTGTGCAAAACGGACTGTTTTCTTGTACAATGCTTATACATAAAAAGCCTATATATATATGAAAGATAGATCAATCTGCTATGGGCTGATAAGAGAAGATTATATAAAAGAAATACATTTAAACTATTTTCTAACTTGTAACTTTATTTAAAACAGAGAGGTTGATAAGATGCTGTTATGATTTGGGAACATGATTGGGTGAACCTGTCTGAAAAAAGGGCATTCTGTCATTTTTAGACAATGATATCTAGGATGCAGTAAATCCCGATTTATACCGAGAAGAATTTCTAAATAAAAGCCCCAAATCAAACTTACAGGTTTATCTTGTGAAAGCACCAAGAATTTGTACTGTGCCAAATGTTATAAATGCAATAAAGGATTTTTGAAAGAAAAGGGTAAATTTACGCAGAGCGCGTCTGTGAGGAGGGGGGTGGGTGGCCTGTCCGGGGAGTGTGGAGGCATCTCCACACTGCAGCACCAGTAACCCCCCTGCTGCCGCGTCCGATCGAAGAGACCCTGCATGTCACTGGGGGAGGGAGGGGGTGTGCGCTGGGGGCCGTGACACAGGTGCTTCAGCGTGTTTAGCATTCAGCCGGACTGACGTAGTGTAGGACGTCACCGTGGGAGAGGCAGGGCATGTATATCCGAGTGGGGTTTAGACGGATGTACGACATTTGACGTTGGGTGAACTTGGTGAAAATGACAAAATGGACTCAGACAGAAAAGGCCTTAAATATTACCCTTCCGCCCCCAGCCCCACCCCCACTCCCCTGGATCTGAATGCACTACAGAGGGATTTTGCAAATCAGTCAGCATCTCCAACAGGGGGCTGTCATGCTCTCCTGGACAGTCACGGAATTGGACCGAGTTTAGGACTGCCATGCTGCTCGTGTGACATGTCCGGGACAGGGAAGAATGTGCCGGATCTTGTTTGATGGAAAGGTTAGAGAGTGCCAGGCTGGTGCCACTGCATATACGCCAGCTGACTGCTACCAGCAAGGTGAGACACACCCAGGGTGGACAATTATCACCTATCTGTCACAAAAGCCCCCAGTTTGCTTTCTGTGCAGCTGTTTATGTACAAGTGGAGAGAGGGAGGAGTGACGTGCCGAGGGTCACTCTGCCGGTGCCAGTTCTGAGGGCGACACCCAGCAGGTCAGTCGCACACGCGCAGCCCTTGGGCCCGTCTGTGATTCCGCTCCCTGGAGTCTCTTCGGCCATCGGTAAAGCGCAGTGCATCGCCACCTCTGCCTTCGAGTACCTCCAGATGCAGTTAAAAATAAATAGCTGCAGTATTGCGAAAAAAGTGAGCGCAGGGCATGCCAGCGGCACGCTGAAGTTCATCTTGTAAACGTCTCACATCAGCTGCCGATGCATGAGGGCTGCTTCTCCTTCTAATGCGGAGTCCTGTGAAAAGGTGATACCGCGCTAATGGCTGCCGGCCGTGATTGCAGTACAGGGAGCAGCGTTTGCTTTCTCCGCTAAGTGCATTGAACACGAGACGCCGGCACTGAGAGCCATTTGACCCTCTATAAAAGCTAACGGGCATCAATTTGCAAGCTCTTGCTGGCTGGTTAAATAGGACAAGAGGAAAGACGTTCTGCTGGGAGCTGCTTCTGGGCAGCGTTACCGGGAAGGATATGGTCTCATCATGTGAGCTGGAGCAGCTTCTGGCACATTTCTGACCAGCCAAGGGTCCTGACGGTGCCAATCAACCCTCGCCCGGGAACAGCAGGCGCATGAAGTATTAAGCCCCTGGCCAATTAAGCCACGGTACTCCAGTAGTAGGGGCCACTCTGGGAGCCCACTGGAGAGCAGCCGCGGCCTGCTGGGCAGGGCCTCGAGGGCCGAACATCTCCGTGTGGCAGAACTAGTCCTTATTAGCACATGGACAACACCTGAACCTCAAAAATGTGTGCTGGCCTTAATTAAATAATTACTTCAAGAAACCAATTAGAGCCAAGTTTGAGGGTCAGGAATTGTTAAAGGAATGCCAAAACAAGCAAGCTGATGCTCCTGAAATGTTTTCTTAGTCATAATTTCCTTAAAATCACAAAAAATGAGTGCTATGATGTGAATGTTAAGGATGCTAATACAGCAGCACTCCCGCACCGCCCAGGGGCCAGCCAGGCATGATGTGTGTATCCTGAGTGAAGGTGGGCCTCCCTGTCTCCTGAGTGAAGGTGGGCCTCCCTGTCTCCTGAGTGAAGGTGGGCCTCCCTGATGTTAGCACTGATGCCAGTTTCACTCGAAAAACAGCACCTAGATGAAATACTGGCATTGTGATAGACGCTTAGCACTCTGACCAGCCAGCGCTTCAGGGATCTGTGGAAGCGTGCAGTGACCTCAACGTAGGAGAACTGCCCATTTTAACTCTATCCTGACCGTGTCCCAGTGACAAAGACCAGCTGCTACTTAACCGAGCTTAACCCCAAACAGTGTACTGACCAAGGGTGAAATGGCAGACGGTAAATTTGTTTCTTCTCTCATCCTTCCAGCTGCATATAAACAGTAGCCGCTTCATTACCCCCCCCCCCCCGACATTTTTCAGCACATTTGTCCAATTATTCTTTTTTGCTTGAGCTCAGGTTCTCTTTCCCCCCCATAAACCGGCAACACACGACTGTAAAATAACCCGTTTTATGAATGTCATCTCTGCTCCTCTGAATTCCGCTGTAAATCAGCTCTTGAGGAAAAACACACAGATGGAGGAAGCGCATTAAGGGGCCGGTGATTAAATTGGGGGTTTCTTTGGACATTCACAGCTGTCTGGATGCAACTGTGCCATGAACCTTCCTTGCTGGGATTGCTGGTTTTCCAGGCCTCACTTTCTCTGATATTCCCAGAGGAAGCACGTTTTACTGGAAGTGGCTTAATGATTTTGACAGCCCGTCACTTTCACAAAACCCTTCGTCAGCACAGCCTGGGTGATACAGACAAGGGTTTCCTTATATCAGACCATCCTGAAGGATTTCACTCTGTATCACTATCATCTTATAATAATGCAAATATAATTGGAGAGGAGCACCCTCTGTTCCTTTTCCAAAGGCAAAATTTTCCAGAATAAGCAGTTTTTCTTGTAGAGGGATTTTGCTGAATTTTACCGTCTCTAACCAACAAACAAAGTTTTGTGTTTGAACTTCAAAGGGAGGAACCTGTAAAGTGTGACTTAAGGCCGAACTGTTAGAGACGCTGAGCTGCTGAGAAAGTCACATGAAGAAAAGACGAATGAAAGGAGAGAGCGAACGAGCGTGGGTGGAGGGGGTGGTGCTTTGCATGTGGGCAAAATCCCTCTCGTTAGTGTTTCCGGAATCTCCCCTTGATTCAGACGTTTGCCTCGAGTGTGCGGACAGACTGGAGAGTGACGGGTGGCTCTCTGCCGCAGATAAGCGTGACACAGGACCGTCACTCTGCACGTTTATTGCTTTTAAATGAATCATTGATCTAAAAGAAGCTGCCAGAAAGGCAATAGCAGCATGTTCTCTGCACAGGCAAGGAACAAACAGCAGCAGAAATATCAGATATGGCTTTTCCTGTGGAATTCCTGCATACAGCAGCCCTCCTTTTCCATTCTTATTGAAGACGTGATTTCAGGTTTCACAGCTGGGAGCAG
Source organism: Isichthys henryi (assembly GCA_026776945.1). Taxonomy (NCBI): domain Eukaryota; kingdom Metazoa; phylum Chordata; class Actinopteri; order Osteoglossiformes; family Mormyridae; genus Isichthys; species Isichthys henryi. The sequence goes on from JAODJX010000065.1 coordinate 31,642,115, forward strand.
AGAGCGGGAATCAAGGCTGAATGGTGAACTACAGGCACAGTGCGTGCAAAACCAAACATCTCAATGACTTTGATTCGAGCCTCCGAAAGCCAAAAGCAGCGACACTGTGAAGATGCTTGTGTGTGAAAGTCATACCCCCTCTGACATTCAATTTAGTGCTTCTTTGAGAAGTCACAAGGGCGCCTTTGTGGCCAGGCAGACAGGAACCACAGCCAGGGGATTACATTCAGGCTCTGACTGAGCCAGAGTCAGCTGTGGATGTCTGTGCGTAGGGGGAGAAACAAGCCCAACTGTGTTTACGCACTGCGGGATACGGAGCGAGAGGGAGCATGACCCGGAGCCTGCGAGCGGGGGGCGGGGCGGGCCACACAGATGCGGGCGCCATGGCAGGGCAGAGGCAGGCACGTCTGTAGGCGTGCACGTGGAGCCAAGTGGACGTACGTAACGAATGATACAAAGTGAGGATGACTGCAATGCACCTACAGCTGTGAGTCAGGTAGAGCCCCAGGGAGTGGGAGGGGGGGCAGATCGATGGCAGCGAGGTGGAGAAGCACCGCGCATCCTGCGACTCAGCAAGGAGAGGCGGCTGTTTCAGCTCCATGCGCGCGAATACAAAGAGCATTACAGTCATCAAGATGTCAGGTTAAGAAGGTGTGGATCTAAGCTTCTGCATCTCTGGAGGTAAGCAGCGGGTGAACACATGTCATAGTACATAGGTGTTGAATCTTGAGTAGAACATTTTATTTTAATATTTAGAAAAGAATCAAAAATGATCTGAGTCACAAACAAATGAAGAGGACTTTATACCTGTGCTTCAAGCAGAAAGGGCACATTCATGACGGAATGTGACACAGGCACAGGGAGAATGTTCCGGACCAGAAGGATTTACTTGTCCTGTAACTGGCAGGACAGGGTTTGCTGGTTACATATTATTCAGTGCTTTACCCCAAGGGGTTTGTTTTATACAACTCCATTAGTTTCTGGAAAAAAGCAATATTCAGAGTTGGATATGGAAACATCCTTGGGTTGTGGATTATATAGACTATCGTAGTCAACGGATGATGGAGCAAATGTACTGACTGTAATAGCTGTCAACTTAAACACAATATGACACGGATCCTGCACATGGATAATGTAACGGATAGTATGTAAGGTGTCCGAATTCAATAAGGATACGCGGCACAGTTACTCAGTTACTGAGTAAAGAGGCTGCACCAACTCATCCGGAACCTCACACGGCTACATAGGCATCTGTCACACCGGGGTAAATGAAATTTCAAACTAAGATTCAGGAGTCTCCTTTAGGGGGAGCTGCACGCGACCCGAGGGTTCATGACTTTCTCCAGTTTCCTTGGGGACGAGTGAAATGGAGGGGAAAAAAAAATCTGAAATGATTCATGAGCCCGAAAGTTTGAAGTAAAGCACTAACCACCTGCACATCCAGGCAAGTCAACAGCGCCATCTCCAGGAAGGGAGGACGAAACTCTGATTCTCTGAAAGGAAAGGGGCTGGTTGGGTAGGCAGGGGAGAGCAGGATGGAGCCCCAGGTGAGAAGGTGAGCCTCCCCAGGACAGATGGCATGCCTGCTAGTCCAGGAGGCGCTGTCTATATCATGAATTTGACACTGGACTGACATGGAGCCATCAGAACCCTGTGCACGCGTCCTGGCTGGTCTCGCCTTTCTCCTCTGCTTCAGCCTTCTCAGAACATTTAAACACACATGACAATGCGGGTGTCGGAGACAGATAGAGGCCGGCAGGTTATTTACCCGCCACCCGGCTTGGGTCCAGAGGGCAGAGACTGATTAGCTGTTTGACAGGCGAGCAAAGTGGCGTGACCACGGGGTGAGGGACAGACAGCGAACCGGGGACCCCACACCGGGCAGCGGGGTGACGGGGGCAGAGCCACACTGATTGGACATTTCAGTCTGTCAGAGCCAAGCCACTCTCAACAAGTCCCATAATGCAACAGCAGGAAACACCTTTCAGCACCTGCCTGTGGCTGGTTAGGGTGGTGGTGAACATTCTCATTACTGAAGCTTTTTCAGACATTCCCCAATTAAAGAGTCACACTGATAATCACCATGTAGGAAGAACAGGGAGGACCATGCATGAGGGAAGTCAGACAGATTGTTGGCTTATGTTCTTCCATCATCATAACATGACATGTATACTATTTCACAAGAAATGCCTTTGACGTAAAATGGTCATTTGGAGAGATCTGGTTCACTAATTTGGGCTAAATTAAAAGACATAAAATACTGTCTGCAGCAGTGCAGCAATGGCATTAGAAAGTCATGATCTGATATCACAGGACAGACAATGAAATGAAAATGTGCAGAGATCCCACGGGCATCTGCTCCTCATTCCAGCTGAGAAAGGCTGCAGTCTGGGTTTTGCAGCAGAATCAGGACACTACTCACCTCTAATAATGACAACTGCATCCCGCCGGTGATCAGTGGCAGTGATCTCGGTAAGTGAGTAAGACCGGATGCACACAGACAGCCCCCCCCCCCCCCCCAAAGACTCGCAGACAAATGAAAGTGCCAACAACAGTGTGTTGGGTGTCACGCTCTCTCCTTACAGCACAGAACCTCAGTTGGGGAGAGATTCATTTACCTCAAGCAAGGATGAAGTCCATGATTATAATAGGTGGCAGGGATCTCCCAGAAAAATCTACACAGAGAAAATGCAGCAAGATGTGCTCATGTGGATTCAGCATTTCACATGAGTCAGACACCCTGGCAATAAACAGCTCCTCCTTGTGTGACTGGCAAAGTGTGAGCAAAGAGTGTGCCGGTAATGCTATGGGTATTATAAATGCATTTAGCGCTGCTCTCGAGAGGACTGAGCGCTGGCAGGACCGGGCCTGGAGGAGCTGGCAGTACACGAAGCGGACAGCAAAGCTCAGGACCGAAAGATGCCAGTTGCCGTGACCACACATAATATTCACCTGGAAATGGTAATACGGCTTTCAGCCGGTGATTATAGGCTAAATAAATGCGTGTCCTTGGTTGGCATCTTTTAGCATTTAAAAAGCCCTGCGACTGCCCCCAGGTACCCGGTCCACCGAGGGGCGATGTGGAAGGTTCCGGGTAGATGGTGCACTTCTTATGCATCTATGCTTTCAGCTCTTCTCTGAATGACTGAGATGTTCCATAAAGTTGCTGCGTGTTTTCATACTTCTGCAGCACCTCAGCACCTCCCTGCACAGACCTCATGACCCTGCTGGAAAACGTCAGGCCACAGTATGATTCCTGTTGTGCCAGCTGTTCCCCAAGCCCCTAAAATTTTGAAAGTTCGGGCTCAGCTGACCCCACAGTTGGAGGAATTCACTTAAAGTCCATCTAACTTTGGTTTAAGAGCTGAACTTCTACTTTCTGACTATCAGCATTCGGAAGCCAAAGACCTTTCACTAGGAATCATGAGTAGCATTTGACGTGACCATTCCATGCACCATGCAGACTGATTGTGAGGAGTCTTTATTCTCTGGAGGTAAAACTGTCAATGGACATTCAGTGCCCCCTGGTACTTGCGGGAGTCACAGCTGGGGGCCACTTCCTTCTCCACTGTAATTGAATGTGTGACTTCCTGTGCTGGAAGCAATTTTAAGGATATCGGTGTAGAGTCAGTACCCAAAGCCCCCTCTCTGTGGAGAAAGGCCCACTGAGGTTCAAGCTCCATGCCAGGCAGACAGGCAGGAGCCAACTGAGGTTCTCACCCAACGGAGAAGACACGTGCTCACTGTTAATTAAGAGAGAATTCCACATAGCACATGCGGTGGGTAGGAGCAGCCAAGGCAGGTCTCCAGAGAAAGAGAGGCCACCTATGTGGTGGGGAATGGAAGCTGGCCCTCCCCATAGCCAGGCCTTCGAAACGTGCGCAGGTGACTGAAACTAGCGGCTCCGTCTCCGTGGTGAAGCAAGGCGATTATGGCTCCATGACACGGACGTATAGTGACACTGCTACGGAAATGACAGCTTTTAGCTGCGTCTCCAGGTGAAGCATTCTTTTAAGGCCGAGAGGGGAGGGGTGGGCGTGGCGTCTACTCTCAGCCAAACAACTTTTCCTCACAGAGATCAGGGTCATCGGTCGGTCATCAACATACCCCTTGGGGTGCTGCGGCCAGGTGTTAGTTAAGCAATTTGGGCAATAAACAGGCCCCTTGTACAACAGAAGTGCCTCTGATGCCCCTGGGTTATAGCCAGCCCAATTTGCAGCTGTCTGAAGGAAGGGGATGGAGGCCGCGTTACTCCTCCCAGGAGGTGCTCACTTACCAGTGTGAAGCTTTCAGTACAACTGGCTGCAGGCAGGGCTGGGACCGCTGCTGCAGCGGCATCACAGTCAATGGGCTGAATCGGGCTTTTAATCGAGCTATTTTACCCGACGCAAATTGAATGTGGTCACAGTTCAGCAGCCTCCTTTCCAGCCTTGTTCATTGCATTTCTAATTTTACCATCAAGGACGTCTCTCTCAGTCTCTACCTTTTTAATCTACATAATCCTGGCTTCAACATGGGGCTGGGGGGGGGGGGGACTCTCCTGGACAGTTGGGCTGTTTGGCATTCTCACACATACCCTTTAATGGCTGAAACAACTTGTATGACGATACATACATAGAAAACCTGCAGAGGATGATTACTTAACTGCATTAACTGCACCATTATCAGCAGTTTCTGGTAGAGATACACTTACGCTCTTCAGGTTGACTTATTTTTGGAATCTGTCACTGGTTTGTATGTGTTAGGTAGTGAGGAGCCAAGTATTTTTGGAGAACAGATTTACATGGTACTGCAGAGCAAATACAGTGATGCAGAGAAATCACCTCCTCATTTGCTCTGGAACACAAAGCATCCACAGGCCTAGTGCCAAATTAATCGAGAGATGGGCAATATTCTCATCATCACGTTTGGCGTTATTTCAGTTTGAGGTCTACATCATTTTTAGCATGTATTCGGCAAGATGTCAGAGCGAAGAGAGCGTGTGGTTCACCCTCAGAAGCTGAGGGCACAGGAGGAGGCTGAAGGCCCTCCCAGATACAGCTTTTAATAAAAACCAGTTAATAATGAAGACTGGGCTGCTCCAAGAAGCATTTAAACGTGTGTCGCTTCAGAGCCAGCATGCCAGTGAGAACAGAAAGACCATGAGGGGGACTGAACCGGTGACAACAGAAGGCCATACTGGGGACTACCGACAAAAGGAAGGCGATACGTAGGACATTTCCGTTGAGAGTGGATGACCATACGGGGGACTGTAACAGTGAGAGTGAAGGATGTACTTAGGACTGTATCAGACTCCAGTCACAATATTGATTGGTGAGCTGATTTATCACCCTTGTAGGTACAGTATCCTATGCAGGAAATGAGTGCTACACTGAATCTGAAAATTATATAGGGGGAAAAAATAACGTAAAACTGGTAATTCATATGAGTAATCCATTTAATGAAAGTGTTTTACTGATTTTAATGTACACCATTACAAAGGTCATCAGTAAGGCTGCAGTTAAAGAGCAGACATTAAGCAGATACTCTTGGAAGACAACTAACCAATCAGTCATTATGGTGACTTGATCTTAATGGACCGACCCGCAGTCCAGACAGTTAAGGCTCTCGCAGTGGGATGAGGGGTTGTCACGGTAACCGCTCACGATTAGTCAGTTAGAAAGTGACTGAGATGAATGTGGTTATTTACTTGTCTGTTCCTTACTTGTCAGGTACACAACTAAAATCAGCTTCATATCTACGAGTGCATTCAGCAGCTGCCTCTGTGCACAGTACCAACGTGCTGTCGTCATCCACCCCATGGCTCTCTCTCTCTCTCTCTCTCTCGCTCACATTCCAGTGTTCATGCTCACTGTTCTCTGCTCAAAACCCGAGATGCTAGAGAGGGAAGTTCTGACAGCAGGGAAGAGGAGTTGCCTTCAACCAAAAAAGCCTGCAGAGGTTATGCAGGCCCATCGTAGCAGATGGGACCCCCCTCCGACCAAGTGTTCCTCCTCAGAGAAGCTAAAGAGCAGGTCTGTGATAACGTGCAGATGTTAATTTAAATATCGAAACAGTTATATTGAAGAGTTTTGCAAAAATGAGGAAAACGCAGAGGCTGAAAACAATAACCGCTGCAGAGGCCTTTAACGCCCTCAGCAAATCATTACAATTTCAGGCCTAGTCCTCCATAGAGAGAAGTGCTGCCTGCTATCTTTAACCAGCATCTGACCACATTCACCATTAATATTCATGACAGAACAACCTAGAGCTGAGAGCTCCATCTCCAAGCTGAGCATGGTTAAAGTATGTTAAAGCTCCTCAAGAAAAGGGAAAAGTCTCACAGCACCAGCAGCTTGCTGCCACACTCCACGGGTCATGGATCAATTGATTAAACACAAACGCTTATTGCATTTCTTGGTAGCAGCAACACACAGCTTGAGGGGGAATTTCTAATAACCAAAGAATTTTTGGGGTGGACCTAGAGGAGGGACCAGGGAGTATTCCATGGCATGCTCTACCTGACCAAAATGAGAACGGTCTGCTCACAACCCTCTGGGCTCTCCATGATTGCCTGCATATACTATATTCACACCCTGTCTACCACGGACATTGTATATGCTGCTATTCACACACTGCCCACCATGCACACTGTATATACTGCTATTCACACACTGCCCACCATGCACACTGTATATACTGCTATAGTATTCTCACACTGCCTACCATGCACTATGTATATACTGCTATTCACACACTGCCCAGCATCTACACTGTATATACTGCAATTCACACGCTGCCCACCATGCACACTGTATATACTGCTATTCTCACACTGCCTACCATGCACTGTATATACTGCTATTCTCACACTGCCTACCATGCACTATGTATATACTGCTATTCACACACTGCCCAGCATCTACACTGTATATACTGCAATTCACACGCTGCCCACCATGCACACTGTATATACTGCTATTCTCACACTGCCTACCATGCACTGTATATACTGCTATTCTCACACTGCCTACCATGCACTATGAATATACTGCTATTCACACACTGCCCAGCATGTACACAGTATGTACTTCTATTCAGACACTGCCTACCATACACTATGTATATACTGCTATTCACACACTGCCCACCATGTACACTGTATATACTGCTATTCACACACTGCCCAGCATCTATCCTGTATATACTTCTATTCACACACTGCCCACCATGTACACTGTATATCCTGCTATTCTCACACTGCCTACCATGCACTATGTATATACTGCTATTCGCACACTGTCCAGCATCTACCCTGTACAGTATATACTTCTATTCACACACTGCCCACCATGCACACTGTATATACTGCTATTCATACACTGCCCACCATGCACACTGTATATACTGCTATTCACACACTGCCCACCATGTATACTGTATATACTGCAATTCTCACACTGCCTACCATGCACACTGTATACAGGTATACTGCTATTCACACACAGCCTACCATGCACACTGTATATACTGCTATTCACACACTGCCCACCATGCACACTGTTTATACTGCTATTCACACACTGCCCAGCATCTTCCCTGTACAGTATATACTTCTATTCACACACTGCCCACCATGCACACTGTATATACTGCTATTCACACACTGCCCACCATGCACACTGTATATACTGCTATTCACACACTGCCCACCATGCATACTGTATATACTGCAATTCTCACACTGCCTACCATGGACACTGTATACAGGTATACTGCTATTCACACACTGCCCACCATGCACACTGTTTATACTGCTATTCACACACAGCCTACCATGCACACTGTATATACTGCTATTCACACACTGCCCACCATGCACACTGTTTATACTGCTATTCACACATTTCTCACCATGGACACTGTATATACTGCTATTCACACACTGCCCACCATGTACACTGTATATACTGCCATTCTCACACTGCCCACCATGCACACTATATATACTGCTATTCTCACACTGTATTCACACATACAAAATTTGTACGAGTATAACAATGTGACAATGAGAAACACAGCGCTACTCTATTGACTACATTAATAAGCAATGAGGAAAGGATCCATCACAAACATCACCCTGAAGTCCAGAGTTTCATCCCCTCACCTTCTAACTGCTGGCTGCTTTTAGCTCTGAATAAATGGCTCAGGGATGCTGAACTAGTGAGAGAAAAATCCCCACATTTCTATTCAAGAGTCTGACAAGTCATCAAGAGCAGGTAGCGGCAAATCCTCAATAGAACAGCCGGGGGCAGTGGACTGTTAAAGTGGACTTAACAGCTGCTCCAGCACGGATGGTCCCCGCCCCCACGCACGGCGACGGCCTGGAGCACCAGCAGTCATTCCACTCCATTAGAATAGAGAGAGGATCGGGAATTACTCTCTGCAAAGAGTGAGAAACCAGCTCACGCCAGGCACACTTCCAGAACGGAGAGCACTTACGACTCTCAGTTCTCCTAAGGAGAAAAAACACACTCTTTTCATGACAATTCATTTTGTTCACTGCCTCTGCAGGAATGAGCCATGTTTTATATACTTATTTATTTTTGCATTCATCTCTAAATGGCTGTATGCTTCAGAAGCCGATCTGGTCACTTAGCAACAGGCTACTTACTTAAGAGACACAAATCCCAGACCGTGGCCTTGCATTTTCCCTTACTGCCCATGGAGTGACAATTAGCCACGTACTTTGAGGTGCAGCACACCATTTTCACCACTTGGAAGGCTGGCTGATGGGCAGAGCAGGATTCAGCCGTAAGCCATGGTGATGGCGGCCTCCTAGAGTGTCACTGCAGAGAGGAAAATATTAAAGAAAATATTAAATGCCTGCAGGGGTCACCGTGTGACACCGTGTGGCAGGTTGACCCATGACAGACGAGCCAAACGATCTCCGTGTGCAGAGATCGGACTCATCAGAGCAGATAGCCACCATAGTGCCTGCTGTCAGAAAATGTCCGACCTAGGATGTGGAATGTCTTAACGCTAATTATATACAAACATGAATAGATATAAAAACAACTAAAAAGGCTGCGAGTCAGGCCTTCTCGTCCAACATCAGTGCGGAGATTGCGAGTCAGGCCTTCTCGTTCAACATCAGTGCGGAGACCCCGAGCCAGGCCTTCTCGTCCAACATCAGTGCGGAGACCGCGAGCCAGGCCCTCTCGTCCAATATCAGTGCGGAGACCGCGAGTCAGGCCTTCTCGTCCAACATCATTGCGGAGACTGCGAGCCAGGCCTTCTCGTCCAATATCAGTGCGGAGACCCCGAGCCAGGCCTTCTTGTCCAACATCAGTGCGGAGACCGCGAGCCAGGCCTTCTCGTCTAACATCAGTGCGGATACTGCGAGCCAGGCCTTCTCGTCTAACATCAGTACGGAGACCCCGAGCCAGGCCTTCTCGTCCAACATCAGTGCCTGACCTCACAAATGCTCTCCTGGAAGAATAGTCAAAAATTCCCAAAAATACACTCCTAACCCTTGTAGACAGCCTTCCCAGAAGAGTTGAAGCTGTTATATCTGCAAAGGGTGGGCCAGCTCCATA
>JAODJX010000065.1:31708490-31721036 GCA_026776945.1 Isichthys henryi
GCTCATCCTCCGGCCCGGGCCACAGGAACAGGCAATGACCAGGACAGCTTGAAGGACAGCTCATCCTCCGGCCCGGGCCACAGGAACAGGTACCACGCAGGACAGCTCGTACCCCAGCAAACAAAATGGTGACTTTAGAAGCCTTACTAAAGTGACTTTAGTAAGTCTGCAAACAATTGCATGCAGCAGCTCAGGCAAGTAAGGACCCTCATGCTTGAGACGAGCTATTCTCTCTAGCTGTTCTTACAGCACAAAGCATCTTCATAGCCAGTGCTTACAGGCTGCCCCAGTTACATCCATCTTCCAATCACCTGCTCATCCTACTCAGGCTCTCAGCGGGGGCCTGGAGCCTGTCCCAGGCAGCGCAGACCATATGGAAGGGATACACCTTGGATGGGATACCGGAGGGCGGGGGGCGTCACAGGGACAGACACACTGTGGGTAATTCAGAGACATCATTTAACTTAAATTCCTGCCTTTGGACTGTGCGAGAAAATCAGCAAACGTGGGATTCAGACTCGCAACGCTGCAGGTGTGACCATCAAAGAGGCAGGTCTCGCATTCCCATCATATGCAGCACGCATCTCCGCTCCTCGAAAGACGTGTGTGGAGCCTAAAGCAGCTGGACAAGACACACCGTTCTGCACACCATTCCCTGAGGAACCACATCAAACACCCCATTACAACCATCTGCTGCTCAAGTACACAGTACAGAGAGAAAGAGAGCATTCATACACACTCATGTTTTCATCACTTTAAATGCATCAGTGTGCTCTCTCTGCAAACACATACAAAAGGCATCTGCATTCCAAAGGATTGTGCTTCTTTAACTACCCAAACACACATATGCATCTTTGCACATGCTATTCAGAACGTGATGGGAGAGAACATTCAGTTAAAACTGAATCTGACATAGTTAATCGGGTATTTTTTTGCATTTCCTTACAAACCATGATCACCATTGAATAATTTGCAGCTGCTGTAGCCACAGGGCAAGATCAAACGTATAATAAAAGTTCCAAAACAAGGAACAAACTGACAAGGGCAAAGTGGCACATGCTGAAGCACAGAGACGCGGGATTCCTGATTCTCCACCTGTAAGGCTGGCCTCAGAGTACTCACTGATGAGAGAACCAGGCCACTGGCGGTGGGACGTCCAAACGGGACAGCCAGGATGGACACAAGTGCTGAGTTACATGGGAACAAGAAAGGATGACATCATACCTTCAACCAGGGTCAAGTGAACAGAATCCAGGACAGTCAGCCAAACCAGAGAACAATCCAGAATCAACTAAGGTCCCTAAGCCAAAGAGGCCTGAAGGCCAGGTCTGCAGAGGTGAACATGACCCAGCCCAAAAGTGTAAGTATAAACAGACTGATCATTTGACTTCAGGTGTGGCTAATTACAGACCAAAACACCCAGAGGTGGGCGTGGTACTGGAAGGCAGGTAAAAAGTGAAATGGATTTCGGAGAAAATGCCCAGTACGTTAGGTCAGTACAATTTCAGCGCACCTACCGCTTATTCTACAACCTCACCTAACGAGCACTTAAATGGTCACCGTAAAAAGTTTGTACCTGCAGTAAGATGCACGTCCCTGAAACATCTATAGATGTTCAAACTTTAAACATTCAAACAAAGTTCCAAGCTAACCACAGTGATCCTAATTAACTATGGGGCTCCACTCTAACCACAGGGTTCCACGCTAACCACAGGGTTCCACTCTAACCACAGGGTTCCACGCTAACCACAGGGTTCCAGGCTAACCACAGGGTTCCAGGCTAACCACAGGGTTCCACTCTAACCACAGGGTTCCACGCTAACCACAGGGTTCCACGTTAACCTGGAGTCCAGGCCCTGTCCCTCTCAAATCTACATGTATGGCGAGAGTCTAGAAATAGCAAGAAGTAGATCATGACAGCCACTAGGTGGAGTCACAGGAATGCGCTTTACATGCTGGATAACATATGGCAACCCTGCAACTAAGTCTGCTGATGTTTCATTCAGCTGGGTACGCTGTTCTGCGTACGCTCTTTTGAGGAAGTTCCTTTCCCTCAAAGACTGGAGAATATCTGAACATGCTTCACACATAGGCAGACAGTTCACAAAAATCTAAAAAAAAGTTTTCTTCTAGTGTCCACCAACCAGTGAGGAGGAAGAAGGCAGCAGAGCTCCAGTGTCTGGAGTTTGGCTCCAACACCCTGAAGGGACATGAAGCCCGTGGTACTACGGCATCTCCATAGGGAGAGAACAACTTAGCAAGCTGAAATCCACCAGTGCCAACTGGCAGACCTTGCATCAAAGCTTGCATCGTGTAGGTCTAGAAAGCTTGTTGACATAGTTGATGGTTCAAACTACAGTCATCTAGTTTCTAGCAGCTTCTTCAGACTAGGCTTCCAGCACTAGCCATCAACCTGATTCACTGATCCAGATCTCCGTTGCACCACTGATATGATCTTGGTGGTTCCAGTATTTCAGAAATCAACCACCCTCCTGGGGTTTTAGACAGTGGCTAGAGTCTGGGACTCAGAGGAGAATGACTGGTCTCATTACAGCTGTCTGGAAGGCCTGAAGCGCATCAGTGCTTGAAGCAGTCTTGGAGGCTTCTGCTGGGTCTTACCCAGATACACCGTATAAAGTGTCCACTGATATTAATTTCATTAATGAAAATATGGCCTGACAAAGAACAAATACAATGAGTAAAATATGTATTAACAACAATGACACAATTTAATATTTTATTCGAGCTGTCCTTCAAAATTTATTCCTTACAATAATTTTTTTTTGATAAAACTGTAGACTTAAAATTACCGTTCCGTTCTCCATGAAGTTCTGTCTGATGAAGTTCAATATCAATAATGATATTGTGGTGGTAGGGCTAGTAATGTACATGAAACAAAGTCTCACACTGGTTTGTAGAAATCCGCGATCATCACTACTCCAACACGCCAGACTGACAGCAGCTGAGAGAAGCCACCAGCATTTCCTCCAAGTTTCGAGTGTAACATGATGCAGACTAGCATCCACACCCTGTTCACCACTTCTGAGATGTGCTCCAGGACCTGCCAGCACCCCCCTTCAGTGACGGGAAAGCTGGGGCGAGTACCCCTACGTCCTGATGGGGCTATACACCCAAAGTACGTCCGCAGCTCGGAAGGCTTGGCCTCAGCGGCATTTAGTGAGAGAGAGAAGAGAAATGCAAGATGAGATTTTACATAAAAAGAAGAAGAAATCTGAAGGACAATGCAGTGAAGCCTGATTAGTTTCTTCTGAATGTTCCAGGGGACCCTGAAAGCCCTTCACATTACAAACTCCCTCCACATTACAAACTCCCTCCACATTACAAACTCCCTCCACACTACAAACTCCCTCCACATTGTAAACTTCTGGTAGCTCCAAGTCCCTTCACACGTAGGCCAGGCCCAAAATACAAATGAAATCAGGGAAAGCCTGTAAGCAATTATACATGGTTAATATTCAAATAATGGCTGTCATTAGTGCTTCAGAGAGTTTGATGAATAGGTAATTCCTGATGGTGGAATGGCAGAGAGTCACTGAAGAGAGAATTCAGAACAACTGACGTTTTTGCAGTGTAATATGTTTTATGCTTGTACTGTAAAGTTCATTTTACCGCCATGGCTTGGCGCCCCATCCTGGGTTGTTCTCCACCTTGCGCCCGTAGCCTCTGGGATAGACTCCGGACCCCCCACAACCCTGATCAGGATAAGTGGTTTCAGAAAATGGATGGATGGATGGATGGAAGTTCATTTCAGTCATGTATCATTAATATAAACTGAGGGAAAATCTATGCCATGAACTGTCACTGTACATGATAAATATTTTCCTTCTCCTGCTACTTTTGGAAAAAGAACAAACTAGGTGAAGCCAAGAGCCCAGCATGAAGAGGCGCGATTGGACATGCTGTCAGCTTTGAAGGTCTGTCATCAGTGCCACCATCACGGGGCCTGGGGCACATGCATGCTGCACTCCTCTTCTGACATACATATTCTAACATTCTCATCGGCTCTGATACCTTCCGATTAGTGACCATCTGGTCTCAGCTGTTCACAAGTTGTTCTGGTCTGAGCAGTTCACACGTTCAGCTCTCCATGTCCAGCATGCGGCTTCTTCTCCACCTTCTGTGCTGCAGACCACAAGCCTCCATCACTCAACCTTCATACCCACGTCCAAGCCTGTCAAACCAGAGTCAAAGCACTGAAATCATAGGCTATATGAAGTCCTGGTCTCCTTAGGGTAACTGTGTCCTGCAGCAGCATCATTTCACCTCTCATCTGACTTGTGTGAATGTATGATTGCATGTCTTATTTATTGTCAGCTGTTGCATGCCTGCCTTGTTTTTATTGGCACTGAAGACTAGTTTTATTGTATGTATTACGATAAAAAAAGTGTTAACTTTCAAATAGAATAAAATTGTAACTTTTCCATGTATTTTTGACCACACTCAACACTTTGGAGTGATCAGTATCTCAGTAAATAGCCCATAACAAAGCTCGCTTACAGTGGCAAGTCCTCTGGTTGCCCACAGAGACCCCAAGATGTTTCAACTCCAGCAGGGGATCTTCATGGTGCAGACGACTAGTAGCAGTGACACTCATTGTGAAACACAGCTGGCTGCAGTCAGCAGGGAGGATCATCTGCAGGTATTTCTCTGTCTTTCTGTTTCTGCTTCAAAATCATCAGAACCAAAACCCTGGGAGCAGAAAACACATAAAACTACCGATGGAGAGATTAGCTCTTACTTTAAACATCAACATAACTCTGCTTCCACAAGAAGGATTTGTCTGGTTTCACGTAGTCAAGCATAATTCTCCAGCACCTGTTTTCTAGAGGTACACTAGGAACTCAAAGCACTATTACGTCTTCAAATAGTTTATTGCATTTCCTTATACATTCCACATAACTCAATGATTTGCATGTTTTAAAATGTGCTCAAATGTTTAACTCAAATGTTTCCCAAAATGATAGCAGACATATTAATTGTAATTTTAATATGATTCAGAAAAACAAATCTAGAAGCAAAGAGTAGACTGTACACAGAGCATACATATTGATATAAAATTTACAATACCCCTGTAAATAGCAGCTTTTTGCACATACAGTACAAAAACACACACACACACACACGCATGCACACACACACGCACACCTATAACATACAATGGAACCCACTAATTTATTCACATTAGTATTTTACAGTAATTTACAAATCCCTTCATGATACTGAACTGTGTGTCAACTTTCAAAATCGTCGTCTAGGTCAGGATCACATTTTAAGTGAAGTGTTCACCCGGAATGACATTAAAGGGAAAAACCAGTAGGAAAAAATTCAATGGGAACAGAATCTCCACGAAAGATGGCAAAAGGAACGAGGCTGTATCAAAAAAGAAAGAAATTTAATGGAGTGATGAGCCTGTGGTTCTGACACCTGGTAGGCCGGCTGCAGCAATTAATCCTGATAAATCCTGTCAAAATCCTACAAACAACTCGTGTTTCGTACCAGATCTCAACGGCGTATTAACAGCGAGAGTACCACATAAGCAAGGTGCAAATGCCAACAAGGAGCGATCTGATATTACGAAGGGAACGATGTGAAGATATTTAGAGGACAGGCAGTTCTGCTGGGACGACAGATAAGAACCCTAACTGCTTAATTTGGGTTTTCTAGGTTATTATTCATTTTTTTGGTTGTTTTTTGTTACATTACTGTACAATACATAAACACCCTCAAAACCTCTGCATAATTCTTAAAGATTAAATGATTGGATGGAGTATTAAGTAGGACATTATTATTATTATTATCATCACTGTTATATGTCTGTCCATCTATATCCAAACAGGCTTGTCTTTTAAGTAGCCTTGTGGGAGTCTGCAAAAGGCAGATGTGAGGCACGGAATAACCCACCGCAGAGCGCCAGCCCATCACAAGTCATCCTTATTATTATTATTATTATTATTATTATTATCATGTAGTCAGTCAGTGCAATTCAGTTTGGTTTGTACATAAGCTACTAAGGATACAGCCTCACCCTCCATGCAAACTCTCCCACGCACACTTTTACAAAGACATGGATGTGTGTTTGTCAGCTGGCAGGAGGACGGCCAGACTCCTCTCCCTGACTGCGCAGCAGTGTGATCCACGCCAGAGCCTCTGTCATTGGTTGAGCCCTCAACTGTCACACTGCCAATCAGTGAAATATTAAATGATGATGATTAAATGATGTACAACTTATTCAATCTGTAATGATTTCTGCAACATTCTGGGGCTAGTCTGTAGCAGGCTCAGATCATAGGAATCAAGATCTCCCTCTCTCTCTCTCTCTCTCTCTCACACACACACACACACACACACACACATACACACACACTTGTCATGTGTTCTGACCAGCAGAACGCAGTATGATCCTGCCATAGTAACCAAGCCAACAGCCAGCTAGCTAGTCAAACTTGCACATTGGGCAGCATTAAGAAACACTCAGCAATACAGAAACTTAGCGCCTGGACATACTGTTATATCTCTGGTTAAACACACAGAGGCATACAATACAGCAGGGTACAGAGCAGTACAGCAGGGTACAGAGCAGTACAGCAGAGTACAGTGCAGTACAGCAGAGTATAGAGCAGTACAGCAGGGTACAGAGCAGTACAGCAGAGTACAGAGCAGTACAGCAGTACAGCAGAGTACAGTGCAGTACAGCAGAGTACAGAGCAGTACAGCAGGATACACAGCAGTACAGCAGGGTACAGAGCAGTACAGCAGAGTACAGAGCAGTACAGCAGGGTACACAGCAGTACAGCAGGGTACACAGCAGTACAGCAGAGTACAGAGCAGTACAGCAGGGTACAGAGCAGTACAGCAGAGTACAGAGCAGTACAGCAGGGTACAGTGTGTCGTCCATATGCTTATGAAAGATACTTCCACTTTCTGCAAAGTTTGGTTTGGGCAAACGTCTGAAAAATGTAAAGCGTGGTTTTAAATTAAGTTAATCTTCCCAATTGTGTGTAATATTAAATATCACCTGAGGGGAAGAGGCCAGTCATACTTCTAAGTTAGTAACATTTTCTTCATCCAGATCTATAAGACCTAAAACACAGAGAGGAGAGCCAGAGAGCAACACTCATAAAGACTGAGTATATATATCACCCTCTGGGCAGCACCAGGCTGCAGCGCTAGTCCATTACTAACAGCACAGCTGCGTAATGATGCAAGCGGGGCTCTGATCAGGGACATCTGGAGCTCAGAGGAAGCCGACAGTCACTGTGTTTTGGATTTTGGATGGTTTCAAGTATTTTCAGGAGACGACTTTTGGTGGTGCTTCGCTTTAATCCGCATTAGTAGCTACGCTGCCACTCTTGCTACAACAGCGTCTGTTATCACTGAAGGGTGCGTAGCGAGATTCATCTCGAGGGCTTTCATAACAGCCACGCAGAGAGAAAAATGTTCAGCAGAGCCTGATAGGTGATGGCGGCCATCATTTCCCTGTTTTACTGTAACATACAAGCCTGGTGTTAAGACAAAGATCATAGTGACAATAAGGATGAAGACCACAGATGTATTGGAACATTGCTGTTCGCAGAATGAAGCCTGACCAGTTGTGCATAGATTGTGAGCTTGTCGCCATTGCATTTGTGCCACTGTGAAGATGCCTAGGTCCTCCTGGGTGGCACTGGTCACATGGGCAAATGAACGTGAAAAGGCGACGAATTAGAGCAGCTCCCAAATATCACAGATGTCATCATGGTTGTCTTCAGGATGCCATTTCTCCAGCGGTTTGGGGAAGGTGCTTCCTCTAGAAGTTCTTCTCCAGGCTGGGGTAGTACTTCAGCACCTTATGGATCCACTCAGCATAGAAGGGCACGCTGACGAAGACCGCCGGACGGTTGGCCCGCGCACAGCCCCTCCCGTGGATACTAACCCCAAGGACAGCTTTACTCTGTCCTTCCTCACACACCAGGGGTCCTCCATAGTCTCTCTGGAAGAGAAATACATTCAGATAGGACAATGAGATGTTCTGCTGATGAGCAGACAACAAGCCAAAGATTTCACTAAAAATGAGGGACAGAGCTTTCCTGGTGCTTCACCTCGCACACGCCCTCATCCTTCCTGCCTCCGGCACACATTTTATTGTCCCCGATGTGGAGGTTTCCTTGGTGGAACTCATGGCAGGCTTTATTGCTGACCACCGGCAACTCTACGACCTTCATGACCCCTTCATAGCCAGTTCCTGAGGAGAAAGACGTCAGACAGGGGCTCGCTTCAGCGCATGCATGCCATGGGGTGGCCAAGCATGAATTGGGAGGAAACCCAGCCGCACCTTTGGTCTCACCCCATCCGTACATGGAGCAGGTGGTGCCCTCCTCCACGGCACATCCTGCAACGGGAAGCTGGATCGTCCGCACATGATCAGACAGCAGGGCTTGTCTAGTTTCAGGAAATGCACCACAGGACCGTTTGTTAATGTCAGGTTTCAGACGCTAACGTGCTAATCAGTGCTGCCAGAATGAGTGATTTACTTACATCTCAGACACTAACGTGCTGAGGCAGTACTACAATAAGTGACTTACTGACATTTCAAACAGTAATGTGCTAATCAGCACCATTACAATGGGTGACTTGCTGACATCTCGGACGTGAACATGTTAATCGCCGCTGTCCCAATGAGCGACATACTAACATCTCAGATGCTAACGTGCTAATCGGTGCTGTCCCAATGAGCGACATACTAACATCTCAGACGCTAACGTTCTAATCAGCGCCGTCCCAATGAGTGACTTACTGTGACAGCCGCAGCAGGGCTAGATTGGAACCCTCTGGTCCGCAGACCACACTGGCGATCTTCAGATCCTGTTTTGTGGACACATTCCTGTCTGAGTCGTTGAAGTGGTGGAACCCCATCCACACTCGGTACTCAGAAAGATCTGGGACGCTGTAGAGGAAAAGTATGCATTACTGACACAATACTGGGTACATCTGGTACTGGTATAGTGTGTATCTCCATGCCAGGGGTGTTGGAGGGGCATGGACATGCTGGCCGATTCACCCTGGTCTAGCACTTCCTAAGGAGGCCTCCCACTCATATTTCACCATGGGGGACACCCTGCATTTTCAAATCACACACCCCAACTCAGTGGGATAGGGTTCAAATGGCCCGCAGAGTGTCTCCATTGGGCCCTTAATCACTCCAGGGACTCTATGTATGGGACGGTTGGTTTGAATAAAAATCTGTTAAAATAAATGTATGGGCAGAATCCTTCAAATGCAACACAGCCAGCACGTGTGATGTGAGCCTCGGCTCACAAGTCATGACCATGACATGTAGATAGTAAACATAAGACGCTGCCTACCCAAAAAAACAGCAGAATTCTTATACAAACTTTTATCCTTAACGTTTCATTAACCTAATAATTCATAATTATATTGATCATAATTATCGTGTAAAAATGAGAGCGTTACCAGGAGGAGAAGCACTGTCGATCAGTCAGGACCCATTCCTCTCTGATGAGAGACCCACCACACCAGTGATGGCTTCTGGAAAAGGGGGAGTAAGACCATCATCGCATCATTTCCATTCATCGCCATTTCATTTCCCACAACTGTATTTTAACTGTATCTTTTGTCTTATGTCTGTGTCTTAATAGGCCATGTTTATATATCTTACATAATTTAGTCATTTTTTGCACTATAACCAATGATATTTTAGCTCAGAACCTGACCCAAGGATCATAGCTGTGAAGGTGACACCGAACATGCTTTGACTTTTGTTTACACCCCTTTGGCATTCGGCCAGGAACAGCAGAGGTGATGACAACAGAGGGACAAAAAGAATGCAGAACACAAGTGGGGGAGTAAATATGACAGGAAGTTGCTACAAGAGGAAGCTGTCACTGACAATCATTACCCTTTCTGTATGCTGACCATCCAGCTGCCCTCCTTGATCCGCACTTCAGCTCCGCCGACAATCCTTGTCCTCTTGTGAATGAAACAAGATGGCTTTCTCCCATCGTCTGAATAACATACAAACACATGGCAACTTCACAATGAGTGACTTACCTCACAAAGCCAAAGTATACTTGCCTGCTACCTGGAGATACGCAATGGCAAGAGCAAGGCTTCTAAATCAAGCTTTCAGATCTACACTTTAAACCTTGGATGTGAAGAAATCACCATCTGAGTCCTAACAATACAATCCTTCATTCTCATATCAGTCCTAAGGTTCACTAAGGACTGCAAAACAACATGTCCAGTAACTGCTGGCCTGAATCTCATGGCACATCACTGAGTGCATACAATGGGCTTTGAGGACCAAAGATTTGTGGGATATGCTTCCCGTGTCCTGGACAGTTCATGTCAAGACCTCCTAAAACCAGTCTTATCACAGATTAGTTTGGTAAAACCAAAGCTCACAATAAATGTGTGTGAGAGAGAATGTTATAACATCAACAACTGCAACATTCATCCAAATTGGAACCAGGGAACCTTATGGATATTGAATATGCGACTTACTTTTTGAGGGGATTTCATTGGGAGACGTCTTGCCTGAAAAGCAACAACAGGCTCAGTAAACACTCCTTGATGAACCTATTTAAAGTAGGTCTGAAAGTCAACAAGGCACAGCATGTTCCCATTAAGGAAACTCAAAGTAAAAGCCACGATTAACACGACAACAACAACAAAACAACAATAAAGGCTCTCACTGACATTTTGATCTACAAAACTCAAAGCAGACATCGCACAGAATCAGACAAACCCAGACTGAGGGGAAAGAAATAGCTGACAGTGTGAGTCAGACAATACGGTCATTTAGTGACTGGGCTACCTGGCTTGCACTTCAAAGACATCTGCTTAATTTGCTGGCTGTAAGCGAGATTCATAACTAACATGATTCCATACCCAAAGCATCTTAAGCTTTATCGTTCACAATCAGTAAATCATTGTGGATATTGAGAGCCATGGACTGAAACTGAAAATGTGAAATTGAACTAAAGTTAAATTTAACTGAACTGAAACTGGATTCCATTCATGTCTCATGTAGAGAGATTAGTTGCTTTCCTGAGGGGTGTAGAGTACCATCCTTTTGTCACGAGGGTACAGTAATGAATGTCAAAGTTCCAGCAGAAGCCTAAACAGGCACTTCAGCAGGTCTTTGTACTCACAAGGCTTTATGTTGCAGTAGTCCCAGGGAGTGGAGGACGAGTTGGTGAAACACCAGGGTCCATGCTTGTCTTTATCTGGGTTTCTGCAGAAGTTCCTCTCCAGTTCTGCAGCTACTGCCAAGGTCTCTCTAATTCTGTTGAGAGAGAAACAACAAAGAGGCAATGTGAGTCTGAAATTCAAGGGGGGCATCATCAGTGGCAGGCAATTGGAGTGAAGGCGCTGTCTTCAGCCTTGTCATTATTTGAGACAGAGGGGTTATGAATGGCAGGAATGTGGTCAAAAAACACGATGCTTCTGAGTTTGTGAAGAGCAAGGAGCATTCCGGCTCCCCCTCAAGAGTAAACAAGTTGCTGCTGACATTTTCCAGGCCGGACCTTGAAGACAACTTGCTGGAAGTGAGCCAGATAAAGAAACTGACTCAGTCTGATTCAGTCAAGAAGGAGACTCACCATATTTACTCATAAATTACGAGACTCAGAGAATGTATCCCTATGCATCTTGCTTCCTTTGAACCTAAACGGGCTTCTCACTCATGACATCAGAGCAAGTGCAGAGATCCTGTCACTCTGTCGTCCACACATAATGCATACATAACCATCATTGACCCAAAAACGTCTTCTTCTGCACTTTAACCTCCCACGAGGCAAAAAAGTTGAGCCAGTGGCGTGAAATCCATTAGTAAAAAGAAAACTAACGGTCACCCATTATAAATATAAACATATCTGGAAAAGGAAAATCAAGTCAGTATTTGTGCTGCAAGAAATGTAAGTGCTGTACTGAGTAAGGTCTGTGCTGCAGGAAGTCAAAGGGCTGTAACAAGTAAGGTCTGTGCTGCAGGATGTCAAAGGGCTGTACAGAATATGGTCTGTACTGCAGGATGTCAAAGGGCTGTACCGAGTAAGGTCTGTGCTGCAGGAAGTCAATGGGCTGTACAGAGTAAGGTCTGTGCTGCAGGAAGTCATAGGGCTGTAACAAGTAAGGTCTGGGCTGCAGGATGTCAAAGGGCTGTACAGAGTAAGATCTGTGCTGCAGGAAGTCAAAGGGCTTCACCGAGTATGATCTGTGCTGCAGGAAGTCAAAGGGCTGTACAGAGTAAGGTCTGTGCTGCAGGAAGTCATAGGGCTGTACTGAGTAAGGTCTGTAACAAGTAAGGTCTGTGCTGCAGGAAGTCAAAGGGCTGTAACAAGTAAGGTCTGGGCTGCAGGATGTCAAAGGGCTGTACAGAGTAAGGTGTGTACTGCAGGATGCGAAAGGGCTGTGCAGAGTAAGGTCTGTGCTGCAGGAAGTCAAAGGGCTGTAACGAGTAAGGTCTGTGCTGGTGGGTGCGACAGGGCTGTGCAGAGTGAGGTCTGTGCTGGGGGGGGTCTAAGGGCT
>JAODJX010000065.1:31721801-31738682 GCA_026776945.1 Isichthys henryi
GGAAGTCAAAGGGCTGTACAGAGTAAGGTCTGTGCTGCAGGAAGTCAAAGGGCTGTACTGAGTAAGGTCTGTAACAAGTAAGGTCTGTGCTGCAGGAAGTCAAAGGGCTGTACAGAGTAAGGTCTGTGCTGCAGGAAGTCAAAGGGCTGTACTGAGTAAGGTCTGTAACAAGTAAGGTCTGTGCTGCAGGAAGTCAAAGGGCTGTACAGAGTAAGGTCTGTGCTGCAGGAAGTCAAAGGGCTGTACTGAGTAAGGTCTGTAACAAATAAGGTCTGTGCTGCAGGAAGTCAAAGGGCTATACCAAGATGTCTTTGCTTAGAAACTCACTTAAAATACTGTGAATTGCTCTTCAGTCCCCCCGGGTGATTATATATTTCTACTGGTCGGTACAGCAAAGCAGGGTGAATTACCTTTCCCTGTGGTCTTCCCACTGTCCACAAGGAATTCCGGACCTTGTCTTAGCCAGATGTCCTCTATAGTTTTCCCCATTGTCCTCATAACAGTCTATAACATATGAAGACAAACTTACAATGTTACTTCCTCAGTTATATACAGTTGCATAAGAAATATGCAAGATACCAAGCACTTAAGAACTGGATCTCTAGGGAATCATATGAAAATATTTTAAGGTTCTGGCTTTGATTCTTATATTCAACTTGATGTAAGAATGTCTGAAACTGTCACTTGTGGCTTGATTAATTTTACTTTAGAAACCAAAATTTTTTTTGTCAATGTAAAACATGTGTTTAGTTAAGTCTGAATGTATAAAGGATTGATTTTAAGTAGAAAGTAATTTTATGCATAATAATATGGAAGATATATATCAGTGTGGAGAGGTAGGGTACGGTTTCAGAGTTTGACTTTATAGCGGGCTTCCGGAAGCTTCTACGGCCATGCCATAATTTACCGATATTTAAACAAACCAAAAATGAATCAAACACAAAATTAGACTCTAGGCAAAAGTCATGTGACCAATGATCAATGAGAAAGAAAGCTCTCCAGCAAGGTGGTGACTGACGTAAGGACTGGGCGGAACCTCAGCTGAGTAACGGGTCATTCAAACGTTTGGTTTCGTACCGTCAGTCTGAGCTGATTCAGGGTCACACCTGGGAATGTTCGTGCAGAAGGCCATTTTCACTTTGGGGTCAGTGGTGAAGCACCATGGGAGATCAACGCCATCCGGGTTCCTGCAGTAATTCTCCCTCAGGTCCCTGACGTACAAAGATCGACAGACGTGGCATTACAGCGGCCACCAGGGGGCATCATCTAACAGGTTCCTGATGTAACCACATGAGCCCGTCCAGAAAGTAAGTGATTTGGAGCCACAAAATTTGCCGGTGACTGAAATGGAAAAATCAATGTACCGGTCTAAACACTCCCACCATCTGGGGCATTCCAGTAAATGCAGCCAATAGTGAGTGAGGAGAAGCTGCACGAAGACCCTGACCATGTGACATATCTAGGCGTCCCCACAAAGGCCACGTGCCAGCTGTTTGTGACAGTGACACCATTCTGCTTTTGAGGTGAAGGGCCTCACTTGCACTTGTAGTTCTGTGGGCTGTAGGAGTGGTTGTGTGGAATTTGTGAATCCCAGCGCTGGCACTTCACCCCACCGGGGGTCACGCTCACCGTCCCCCGGTACGTCTCACCGCGACCCTGGAAACATGCCGTTGTCATGGCAATGTCTGGCACTGTGTTCGAGTCTGAAAGAAAGATGGATGAAAGATAGGTCTGAGCACTACAATATAACATTCAAGCAGGAAATGCTGGTAATCAGCCATGGCGACCACCCAGAATGCACCAGGAGCAGCTCCAGGATGATTCATGCTAACGTGGTGATGACACGTGCACTGCCAGCTTCAGTGGTGTAAATATTTTATCGTAAATACGTAATTATAAATCATAAATTATGCTGTACTCCTTTTTCAAGCAAATATTATGGCATAAACTAAATTTTTCAAACCTTGAGGCATTTCAAGAGCAGCTTTTCAAAGTATAAACATAACCAAATTCTGCTATGATTTATATCACAGAAGGTCGGCTCTGTTAACTGGGGTGTAAATTCAAATTAGTCCCAAAGAGACACAATGAAATCCTTAATTAAATGTAATCACTATCTTCTGCAGTCCCCCTGATTATGCGTATGAGACGCCAAGGGACGTGTAAGCATGTTTCATCGACTCTCTGCTGAATTATTCCCAACTTACCGGCATTACGGCGAATTTAACAGACAGGCGCTCCCAATAAAAGCAAACATAAACTGAGGTTTTTGAAATACGGGTCACTGGCTGACATTATGACTGTCTACCAATAAATACACAGTATTTACTGACTTAGGACAAACGCTGCTGGCATTATTTCCACACAAATCAGAAATCATTTCAGCTAACAAACAAACCACAGAGACTCATTATCCTGGAACCCCGACAAGGTTTAAGAGTGCAGCTTTGGGTCCAAGTGAGTTTATATAGCTATTAGCGGAAAGACGTATCATATTCCAGCATTACGATTGATGCACTGTTCCAAGTACGGGGCTCTGGTCATGCTAACATCTGCTCCATCTGTGGCGTGTGATTTTTTAAGGTGCCTGAGCGTTTCAGACTGTTTTTCCATCTACATATAATTTATAATGGCGTTTGTGAAACAACATGGCGATCTGTTTACCCCGCATAAGCCTGGATAGCACTGTGAATATCCATCCTTGGCAAGTAACTGGACATTAGTAAAAATAAACACAGAAGACAGAGTCATCGTTAAGACCAGCAGCAATTAGTTATGAAAATAAAGGCGTACAAGGACTCTGGAAGTTTGTAACGGTCATGTGAGCAAAGGCCCCTGATGTAAACGACCCATCTGCGGTGTCTTTCTGGTGGACCTGAAGTGTGTCCAGAGCTTTCCGCTTATCATCCCACAGTTGTGGAAGGTCAGTGCTTTCCAGGGGTTTGAAGAAATAAATAAGGCAAACCATAATAAGTTTACTGAGGTAACGTGTGAGACAATCAGGCCAGAGATAGTGTTCATCCTTCCATAAACACTCGTTTTACAAACAGCATTCCTCAGCAGAGGCCCGTGAGTGAAAGGGAAGCTCACCGCATGCTCTGATGTCACAGTACTCCCACGGCGAGCCGGGGTCCAGCGTGAAGCACCATGGCCGCAGACGATTGTCGGGGTTGCGACAGTAATTGTCGTTGAGGCCCTTGTCGGGGTACCTGCGAGGAAATAGGATGGGATTGGCTCGTCTGAGTGTGTGGTGAGGGCTGAGGAACCGATCCAAATGGATCCCTGAGGAGACTGTGTGAGCCTCAACTAGGTTCTGCTGGAAAGACCTCAGCATGTCAGATCGTAAACGCAGGCACCGAGCTGCCATCCTTAAACGAGCTGTTTCTGAAATGTAGATCCCTCCAGGTTCAGCTACTTAGACAAGATCAGTCTGCTTTGCTAAAGAGAGACTGAAAGCTGATCCAGCAATATGTCTGTGTGTGTACATAACATAAACGTTCACACACCACAAACATGCAAGACTATCTGAATAATATGCAGGCAAAGTGCTTTGTTTAATTCACCGTCAAACGCAATCACATGGAAACAGGCTTCTACGAAGTCCAAAGCATTTCCCATATGTATGAATTTGGATTAGAATAAAAATCTCATGCGATTGTGCTAATCTAGGTACTTGGGAAACCCGTAGAACAGTCCTGACATCAAATTCCATGAATGGCGATTCCGAGGATTCAGTACAGAATGGTCACATATCTCAAAATATATGGGCCATAAAATATTTTTTTAAGACTGGCAAGAATAATCATAATGGCATGTGATACCCAAATAGGCACTAAGGAAGTCTGCTGCTGAGAATGCAGGGGCACTCACAGCCTACATAAATAAAGTTGAAATACAGCATCATCAAAGGTAGCAGGTACTCTTTCTATGAAATGAAATTCGTGCTATTCAGCAGATAATTAAGACAGTAAAGCCAGAATTTACTCATTATATAAAAACGTAAGACAGAAATACAGAAAACAGGCCCACCGTCGTGTCCACAAGGCAGATGTTTTACAACATCGTGAAGGTGATTCATTGGCTGCTCGCCTGTCCAGATTTCTCAGCAACACGAAGTGCCTGAGATCGTCAGCAATGGCTGACAGCACACCGCTTTGCTAGTAAACATCTCTGCACCCTTTGTGTTGGTGCAGAGACAGAAGATCTATGTTCTCGGCACTTTGTCTTTGGTGGGTTTGGGCTGTGGGCAGGTTGTAGACCATGAAAGCAAACCCTCCTGCCTGGAGTTCAACACAAGGGGGCCATTGCTGGGAGATCTACCTCACACACCCACAGCAAGGCATGGGACTCAAAGCCTAAATATGCTCTCGCCAGCCGTCGGATATGGGAGAATGCGCCATTCACGCGGCACCATTACCATGGTACTCTTCATAAGTATTTTGGTTGGCTCTTCTCTGCAGCTTCCTTGAGGTTAGAGTAGTGTAATCCTCAGACAAGCAGACCATGCTTGTTGTGCACTTTGATCACCTCCTGACAAATGCTCCTGCGACTCCGGGGGCTCCGGGTATACGGCTGAACCTGTGCTCAGACCCCAAGGGGAGTGACAGACAGATTTTCCCTCCAATCAAAATGTAACCTCTTACCTTTTTGGGTGGAAAGCGTGTCTGTGTGGCTCCTGCAGGTCCCACCTCTGGCACTCCTTTCCGCTCTCTGTGTGGTCCATGGGTCCCTTGTAACTCTCGCCATTGCAGGTCATGCATTCCACTGCGGACAGAAAAGGTCTCCCATAAGAATATGAGGAATAAAAAAGGGGGAAAGACAGACACCTTCTTAAATCACTTCGGAAGGAGGCAATGTGTGAGGTTTTCTTTGGCTTCAGAGAGTCTGCATTCATTCTGATTCCCACTCCCCCCCATAAAAGCATTTGCACCGCCAATGCCCGGCAACGAGCGACCAGCTCTGGGATCGCCAACGCTGCAGCGTGTAAAACCACATGTGGCTTTCCACTTACATTACAGGTATTTAGCAGATGTTTTTACATTGTACATTAAAAAACAGGGTCAGACAAGCAAAGGAGCAATTAAGAGTTTAAGGCCTTGCATAAGGGCCCAACGACAGCATCCCCCTGCTGAAGCAGGGATTGGAACTGGCAACCGTCCAATCAGAGGTATGGTGTCCACACCCACTGCACCACACACCTCGTGCAGTCTGAGGACTCTCGTGGTTTTGACTGACGTACTATTTCTAGAGTCCTACAACATAGCAACAAAACATCCAAACGGTTACAGGACAAACTCGTGAAACCCTGATTTATTTCGACTTCGTGGTGTTTCTGGAAATGCTACGCCAATTTATTGGAAAAAAAAAACATGCTATGTTTCTGCAAAGCATGTTGAGGAAAGACAGGCGGCATTTCTGCCTTCTGGAGGCCTGTTACTCTACGCTGGATAAGGAGAACAGAAAGCAGACGGAATGGTGGATGTTTCACGCCGCGATCAGATCCCTCATGCATTTTTCCCTCATGTCACGTGATCGAGATGGAAGTCCAACATTTTACTTTACAGCGTTTTACTTAGTAAATGCTTCTATCCATTTTTCGCAAAAGCAGGGTCACTAAAGAAACTGGGGTTAAGGGCTCAGCTCAAGAAACACTTCAGTCAGCTGACCCCAGGATTTGAGGCAGCAGCCTCTGATGACAGACAGTGCATCTGAAGCCATTGAGTCACACTCTGCTTCAGCATCAACATGGAGCTTACATGAGATTCCCACTGAGAGCTGCAGATTTCTCTCCTTCAGACCTACCTTCAGAGCACTGGGGAACATGGCAGCTCTGGTGCCGCAGTTTGGGGTCCGTGGTGAAGCACCAGGGGCCGGTGGGCTCGTTGTCTGGATTTCGGCAGAAGTTCTCCCGGAGATCCTTCTTCTTGTTGCTTGCTGGGAGGAACCTAAGTTCACAGGGATTAGTTAATACAACATGCCGCGCTGGTGCCTTGTGGGTCTGTGAAGCTCATCTGGATGGGCCTTTAACTTTTACTCTGACATTCACCAAATAATGGCCTCGAACCAAGGTCTAGTAACAAAACGTGTTCGTCAGAAACAAAGAAAGCTGGAATTCTCAGCAGCTGCAAAACAGGAGACTCATCCGTGACATTGCTGAGTAGATCATCAGTAACCAAACAGGGAACGTGCCTGGTCCTTCAAGCTCTGCCTCTGGGGAAGTTCTACTCTTCCCCATGTTTTGACAAACATGCGCTCTCTGTGCCAAACAGTAATTAAAATATTTTGGATCGCATCTCAAAGGGCAGTTCTGATGTTGACCGTTAACCAGCTATGTTTAGAAATCCTTTTCAAAGCTGGACATGAGACCTCTGGTGTTTCAATGCCCATCTACAGCCTTAATACATAATGAAGAACAAGCTTGTTTTGCTCACGCTGATCACAACATTGTAATAGTGAGGTAAGCAGGACTTCATCGCACTACCAGGGAATTCATGCCAAGATTTACCGAACCCCGATAAAATTAATTTATCACTTTCAAAGGATCGATAATTTTGCCTTTGGACAGGAGTTTAAAGTTGGTGCAAACTAGTCTGGAAATTCAAACAGGACTGTTGAGTGGATAAGTGAGTACAATTTTAAATAGTTTACAACAAGCGAGCCCAGGCTCAACAAAAGGGAATCCACAGACTGACTTCATCTCCAACTTTTATGCATAAATTCATTAGCCTCTGAAGCTCTATGAAACTTTCCACCAAATTCACAGCACAGTTTATGGTTTGGGAGGAGCAAGAGACTAAGGATGCTGTTTTTCTCCAAACAATGGAAACACGAGCAGGAGCGTGCGGAGCGTGAGGATGAGTCACCGTACGGATGCTCAGGCGCGAGAAGGCCTCCAAAGGAAAGGAGGTCACTGATCTCGGCGACCGGCATCTCGCTAAGGAGCACTCACACACAGAGCCTGCAAAAAGGCTCCTTTACATACATCCCTGTGGCTGGATTTTACATTTATGTATTTAGCAGACGAATTTATCCAAAGCAACATACATTTTTGAGAGAGCAGGGTCAGACTGGGGGTTAAAGGCCTTGCTCAGCGGCCCAATGAAGAAATCACTCTGCCAACACTGGGATTTGAGCCAATGACCTTCTGATCACAGGTAATTTCCTAACTCACCGAACCACACAGCACCCCCAGACGGATGTTACTGACTAACATAAACACAGGGGAGTTGGGGGGGTGTCAGGCCCTGACTTGTCCTGAAAGGTCTTTTAACACAGTAGGAACTGCTCCACACACATCCCGGCACCTGCGTGAGGGGGAGATCTCGCACACGCAGTCACGCATATGTGAAGACGGAGCTCTTACGTGTGGTCGTGAGGCATGGTGGAAGCCCAGGCCTGGCATGGCACACCGCTCTCCGTCACGGACCTCATGCCCCTATAGCTCACGCCAGCCCCGATGATGCACTGTCTCACATAGTCTGAGGGAGGAGCAGAGGGAGATTCATGGGGAGGAGGTTCGTGGGGAGGAGCAGAGGGAGGTTCATGGGGAGGAGGTTCATGGGGAGGAGCAGAGGGAGATTCATGGGGAGGAGGTTCATGGGGAGGAGGTTCATGGGGAGGAGCAGAGGGAGGTTCATGGGGAGGAGGTTCATGGGGAGGAGCAGAGGGAGATTCATGAGGAGGAGGTTCATGGGAGGAGGTTCATGGGGAGGAGGTTCATGGGGAGGAGCAGAAGGAGGTTCATGGGGAGGAGGTTCATGAGGAGGGGCAGAGGGAGGTTCATGGGGAGGAGCTTCTCTTAATGTGGCCACGGGGTAACAAATGACCTGGCTTTTAAACCACTATGCATGTCCAATCTGGGAGCAGTAACTTATTCACAGACATTCATTTATTCTTTTAGCAGGTGCTTTTATGCAAAGTGATATTTTTTGAGAAAGCAGAGCCACATAGATCCTGGAGTGACTGAAATTAAGGGCCTTGCTGCCAAAGGTGAAACCCATCTGCCTCCCTAGGATTTGAATTGCTGTCCTTTTGACCAGCACAGCATCCTGAGGCACACATCACCTCTGCATTCCTTATATCTGCTTCCGGGTTACCTTTTTTCTCGTAGAGGTCAAAGTTGATATGGCGCTCAGTCAGGGCACCATGGGTGTAGCTGTCAAAGGACAGCCAGTGGCACTTCCTGTTTTTCTGGTCATAGTAGAAGGATCTGTGAAGATATAAAAGTAGGAGGCCGGACGGCTTGTGGTCAAACCCCGAAAAGCGTGTGGTCAAACCCAGAACGGGCCGAACAGCGTGATCAAACCCCAAATGGCCCGGACAGCACGTGGTCACACCCCAAACGGGCCGGACGGCGTGTGGTCACACCCCAAACGGGCCGGACAGCATGTGGTCACACCCCAAACGGGCCGGACAGCGTGTGGTCCAAGATCCAAATAGGCCAGACGGCGTATATTCAAACCCCAAACGGGCTGGATGGCGTGTGGTCAAACCTCGAACAGGCTGGATGGCGTGGGGTCATACCCCAAACAAGCTGGGTGGCATGTGGTCAAACCCCAACAGGCTGGAGGGTGTGTGGTCAAACTCAGAGCGGGCGAGTGTCGCAGGTGCAGCGGGGCAGTGAGTGAGTCGCCATTGCTCCCCCGGGAGAGTCCAGAACACTGCTTTGATTGAAACCAGCTCTCTGGCTTCATTGCTCCTTTAGATGTTAATAGTCGGCAGTTTACGACACATTTGCATCTCCTGTGAAGCGGCAGCTTTCAACTCAGGCCTCCCAGACACACTATTCTGGTCAGACTGATGTACTTTAAAAGACGGCATGAAAACTGGAACAGCTGCTCAGGCTGCAGGCCTGACGAGGGGATCTGTCACAGTGCAGGGCCGTCTTCCTCCCCGTGTCACACCACGGGGCCGTCTCCCTCCCCGTGTCAGTCTCCCTCCCCGTGTCACACCCCAGGGCCGTCTTCCTCCCCGTGTCACACCACGGGGCCGTCTCCCTCCCCGTGTCACACCCCAGGGCCGTCTCCCTCCCCGTGTCACACCCCCTGGACGGGAAGCGACGGACAGGCATGACTGCAGGTGTGTGCCAGCCAGATCTGCCAGCATAGGCTTCTTCCTCAAGGCTGTCAGGACACTGAAGAGCCCCCAACCCCCCACTGCTGAGCATGCTCACCCATCCCACTGTTTCAGTCCCACTGCATTATTCCTCCCCTTTATGCTGTCATATTACTTGTTGTTTACATACACATTGCACCATACATATAAAGCCTTGTGTCCAGCACCCCAAGTCATACTGTCCTATGTTCTTGCACTATTAGTCCTGTAAAAACCCTCCCTTGTCACTCACTGTCTGCGTGTCGCACCCTGGTCCAGGGGAATGTTATTCCATGGTGCTGTATACCTCTGTATGGATGGTATGACCTCTGTATGGATGGTATGACCTCTGTATGGATGGTATTGGCTGTTATTATTATTTTGATGATGGTTATTGGATTGTTATGTGGCTGCGTTACTCTCTGACTGTGACTGTGACAAGGGTTAGGGAGTGTCCTGGAGTTCCCCAGTCAAATGCGGCTTTCCAATACATACAGACGCTCCTCTACTTACAAACTTTCAACTTACGAACGTTCAGATATACGAAAGAAAAGGACTGTAAGTCTAAATTGTGTTCATTGGGCTCCCATTTCCTGTCCGCGACATCATTTTTTTTCCTGTCGGCCAATTCCGCCCAGTACGACTTCTGGCCGCTACTCCCACCGTGCAGCACCGAAGCGTGCAAACTCCCAGCATCGTAGTTCTTTGTACTTGCGTATACCCTTAAAATGATGTCGAATAATGACTTACGAACATTTCAAGTTACGAACGGCCTTTCGGAACGTATCTCGTTCAGAAGTAGAGAAACATCTGTATTTCCATTTTTACTCACTGATTCATAACACAATGCATACGAGTGTCAGTCCATCGTGAGGGTCACACACATATAGACACAGCAGATACACGCGGCACAACCGTCCCCCAAGAGAACAGTAAAAATGACAGGGTGGGGTGGGATTGATGCCCCCATAGCTTCCTGATTATTATGATAAATTAGGTAAAGCGGCACATGGATGCCGTGAGACAGACCTGCAGAGGAAGGGCAGTTTCTTGTTGCGGCTACACTTCCTTGCACACCTGAAGACATCGACCTCCCTGCTCTTGGTCAGGTAGGACTCATCTGGCCGCAGCAGCCGCACCCCATCAGTTTTCTGGTAGTCCTGTAGGAAGTGTCTTCTGCCGTCTGTGGTGAAGAGGGAGGGAATCGGTCGGCGGAGTCACAAGGAGAACTGCAGCATCCCCGTCTAGCAGTCAGGGACCCATCACTGGATCTGATTAATGTCCATTTAGCTCAACTTCCAGGCACAAGGTTTTTTGTTCCTGGGCGCCCTGCCATCCTACACCCCCCCCCGTTTGTGGCCAACAGGGCCCCCACACAAATGCGAGGTTTGAATGGCGGTAGACAAGGCTGCTGCCTGCATCTCCCAGGAATAGTCTTTTGCAGCATAATATAGTCGCACCATCAGCAGACACACCGTCAACATATATTACAGTACAGGTGGGGGGCGATCTCTGCACGCACCTTTCACAGACTGCGATCCCTCACTAATGAGCGCTGAAAAGGCTGCAATGAACCCTGCGCCCAATCAGCCTTCGATTTGAGGTTTAAAAGGTGTTATACGTCTAGGTCTCGCTACTCAGGCATCACTCATGCCATGACCCTCCCAAGTCTGTAAAACACAGATGGATCATCTCCTGTTTCCCTCTGCCCATGTGGCCATCCGGCATTGTCCTGCATCCCAGGGCTCTGGACTGACTGTGGTCAGATGGGCTGCGATGCAGCCTCACGCATCAGATCAGCGACGTTTCACGTTGTATAAATTAATTTGGGGGGAGATCCGTCTACTGCTGCTCCACACAGAACACAAGCGAAGGCTGATTCCGTACATCTAATATAAATACCACACATTATGATCATTAACGCTATCGGAAAAACGTATTAATAATGATAATTATGAAAATGCCTACTATTTCATTAATACGCACGCATTGAAATACCTCGGCTATCCTGGTCTCGCATAAACTACACATTAGTACTAGGTTGTACCTACTGTAAGAGAAGTGTTTCTGAACATTTCTCCGGTGACCTAACACTTGCACGGTGATACTAAACTATACTAAAGTAAACAAGCCCAGCATTAGGCGGCCAGGTTACGATGCAGTCTGATGTCCTAAATCCGCAATGCTGCTCCTGGTTTTTCTTTTAGGAAAAAAACACGCAATTGCTTCGGAATACTTTTCCCCCTTTTTTATCCTGACAATCCACGAAGTTACTTTCTAAAAATAAATAAATAAATAAGTGCCAAGATAGTTGGCAACAATTTATTTAACCGCTGATTTAATCATTAAATAGTTTTAAAACGTTTAAAAGGCGCACATATCTGTCAATAAGGAGAGAACAGATACAGTATATGAAAATAA
Source organism: Isichthys henryi (assembly GCA_026776945.1). Classification (NCBI taxonomy): domain Eukaryota; kingdom Metazoa; phylum Chordata; class Actinopteri; order Osteoglossiformes; family Mormyridae; genus Isichthys; species Isichthys henryi. The sequence continues at coordinate 31,733,316 of JAODJX010000065.1, forward strand.
CGGCGAGCTGTCAAACCCACTTGGCACATAAAAATAACTTCAGTGGATTTAAATAAGCTGTATGCATTGCTTTATACGATGCGCTGTTTGCATTGCTTTATACGATACGATGAATGCATTGCTCTCGACACCCCCGAAGAAACAGTTAGGGAAAGTGTTTGCCCAGGTCCAAGATAGAAGTGCATATCCCCAAAAACTCACCTGAATAAACGACGAGCGTGAGGGAGATCAGAGCCGCATGTACCCGCAACATCGTAACCCCGGCGTGTCACCCAGATCCCGGTAGAAATGCCTGCGAGCGGCGCTCCTCAGCTTATATGGTCCGATGTAGACCTGCGCTGGAATGATTAACTGGAAAATCCTTATTACGCTGTAGATACCCCCTTACTGGAAAAGATCCGTCCTCTGCTCAACCCCCAATACGAGCATGTCACACCGTTACCCCTCCCCGCACCAAGACATTTAAAGGAAAACCTCTCCCGCCGACCTGGGACGCTAAACAGGCGTGTTTATTTGGCTATTTACACTAAACAAGCGCTTATCTCAGCCAGTATTTCTAACCGAGTCATATGCATATGTTTACATATGCAGGCAGATACCAGGAAGTACAGCGTGTGAAAATCTGATCAGGTGCATGCAAGTACCTGAAAGGATGCACGTGAATATCTGGTCAAATTCATGTATGTATCTGAAAGGCTGTGTGTGAATATCCAGTCAAGTGCACGTAGGTACCTGAAAAGTTATATGCGAATATCTGGTCAGGTGCATGGAGGTATCCCGAAAGGCTACATGTGATATTTGATCAGATCAGGTTGCATTTGAATATCTGATCACACGCATGAAGGTACCTGGAAGTCTGTTTGTGAATGTGCTATCAGATGCATATGCAGGTATCATAAATGCTGCCTGTGATATGATCAAATGCATAGGGGTACCCGAAAGTCTGCACGTGGGCCATGATTGTAAATTGTATAACGCCCGTAACATTTCGGCGATATAGCTTATCTAGTTTTCTCCCCCTCCTAAAATCTTATGTTTCGTGTATGTTTCACAGAATCGCTCTGCTGAGTAACCTGAAACATTGTATTAACCTGGCACCGTCTCTCCTGAAATATGAAACAGTGCTCTGGATCGTTAACTTTTATAATTCTTCTGCCTGACTTCAGACTGATTTCTAAGCACAGTGTCAGTAACGTTCAGCAAACATTGTAATCGTATGTGGAGCATAGAAAAGATCACGCAGAAAGATGTAAATTATATATAGAACAATAAACTGTCTACTATAAACATTTTTAAAAGTTCATTTTTAACATTCATGTATCAGCGAACATAAGGGTCAAGTAACAATTACCAGTATATTTTGGAAAGTTTCCAATAAATACAACCTTGTTTATGGTGCTCCAATTTCCCTCATCAACGGAATAATTTAGCTACACTGTCAGGTGAGAGAAACAGCCCCAGATTACGTGCTAATTACAGCTGGATAAAATCTCACTTTGACATAAAGCGGTGGATTTTCGGAGTAGTTTAGACAAAAGTTTCGGAGAAAATGAGCGGGATCATCACTGTGCAGGAATCCGCTATTTTGCCATTAACGAGATTTATGAACTTCTCCTGGCTGCAAGCTAGAAGTGAGACGCTTGATATGTAGTGGGTCACATGCAGGTCTTAAAGATGCACGTCTGATGGGAACGAGACGAGTCTGACCGTAACTGCAAATGGAGCGACACCCAGGAGCCGGTGGCGCATAGGATTAGGTCATTGTTCGACCATCATCATATCATATCGGATTCAGGGCTTGTTAGGAATATCCCGTTTTGTCCTCGGAGATCAGCACGATGTGTCGGGAAGTAAATGTCTGTGTTTCTGTATTAGACTGACCTGTGAAACAGGCATGAATCACTGCGCCCCGCATGGCTCTTCCCTGCGCTGACTCTGCGTTGCTTTGTCGTTCCCCCTCAGCATCACTGAAGAGCATTTCCAAAGTACTGTAACATTAACCCTGTGGTTAGAGACCTGGTACCCAGCCAGATTGGTCACACACGACCGATATTAGCCAGAATAATCGTTCTTCATGCTATTATAAGGAACGATGTGCTGTTTTTCCAGATACATGCCCCAGCCTAGTCATCAGAAACTGGCGTCGCCTGACACGCTTCAGGTCTTGCATGAAGATTTTAACCCCATAAAGTTAATATGCAGAAAAAAACTAAACCACAAGGTAGTGCGAATGTTACTTGAGAATCCGGACTGACAGAAATCTCCGACCCTACTGAACAACCAAATGAAGACAGACCGTAAAATGCGCTGGTTTGTGGGGCACCTGACAGGGGTTATAAATTAGGCTCAAATAGGAAAGTGGATAGACGGGGTGATTATGAATTTATTCAGGACACCCACCATACAGAAGAAACATAAGAGGAAGAATTTGTGTAAACTAGATGTCTGCAAACTCCGCCTTCTACTGACAGACTGTCTGGTCACTTTGCATTTGCCTGTGTTTTCTAGCACATTTTAGTCATATTTTTAAAATTAAGTTTATCTAGTTCATCCTTTGAATTTGCATGATTTTCCAATTTTAGTCATCCTAAAATACCATGTATTAAAAATTCTGATCTATAAAATATGTGCCGCATATAAAACCATGTGAGCCAGGCGCAGCTGAGTGCAGCTGCAGTGTGAGGAAGAAGCTGACAGGCAGAGGAAGGATAGTTTGGGGGGGGTCAGTCTGCAGGAAACAGTTTGGCCCTCCACCCTGACAGCAGTTTGTGCCTCAGGTCGATGCCTGTTCCTGTTGGCAAACCCTGGGGGGTATGGGGGTGGAGAGGGCCACTGACAGGCAGGTGGGTGACTGGGCATGTTGGCTCCCCCTGATCCTCAAATGGCTGTCGACGTTAAAGTGGTGGCCAGAGGATGCTGGGGAAATGACTCGGGCCATTGAAGAAGGGCTGCATACAGGGTTTGCTGGTGGCCACCATGTGTAGAACGTGGGCATCCTGTAAGTGGCCACATTGCTGCAGCTGTATGCTATGCAGTATGCGAGCATCCTGTAAATGGCCACATTGCTGTGCGGCATGCAGTATGCATGCATCCTGTAAATAGCCACATACTGTAGCTGCAGCTGTGTGGCGTGCAGTATGCGGGCATCCTGTAATTGGCATCATTGCTGCATCTATGCAACATGCATGCATCCTGTAATCGGCATCATTGCTGCATATATGCAACATGCATGCATCCTGTAAGCAGCATCATTGCTGCATCTGTGCAACATGCATGCATCCTGTAATCGGCATCATTGCTGCATCTATGCAACATGCATGCATCCTGTAATTGGCATCATTGTCACAGGCTGAGCTGTGAAGGCATCACAGGCTCTTTTTGTGTTTTTTAAGAGCACAAACATATATAATAAGCATCTTATAAAGAGCCGTGCCACATGTTTGGTTCTGTCAAATAGCAGGTGTGACGCAGAGCAGGAAGCCCCTCTTGATGTGATGATGCATGTCAACGGTATGAAGTGCTGCCCCACAACACCCCCTGAAGGTCAAAGGGAACCCTGACACGGCGGGGGGTTCCGCACCGGCTGCCCAGGCCCTCATCGCCCACTAGCAACAGACACCCCTGGTGCTGACCACTTTAAGTCACATCTCCTTCTGTGGAGCATTGTGGGGGAATCTGTGGGGTGTTTTGAGGGATTGGGGGGGGGGTCTGGGTGCTAATTGATTTCCTGCAGCTTTGAAGGGATTCGTCACACAGGACTGCAAAGCAGAATCAGGTTTCCTCCACAGCAAATTAGCAGAACCTCATGCTGACCTCCACTCCCCCCATCCAAGACTGCCTGGAGGGCAGGGGGCATTCCCCCACCAGTAAGGGGCCACTGCAGGAAGAAACGAGAGCGGGGGAGCAGGCAGGGGGTGTCAGGATGAGTCAGGCATGTGACAAGAAGCAGGGAAAGCGGACAGCCCCTAAAACAAACAGCTGCCGTGGGGCTCAATAGGAGGGGCAGTATCGTGTCAAGAAATCTTTTTCCAAACAAATAAGGCACTTCCTGCCTGGGGATCTGTTTCTCATTTAGCACGAAAAACAAAACAAGCCCTGGAAAGCTCAGCTTATTTTCACTTACTCACCTGCATCTCCATGACAGAAAATCCTCTCTATGCCGTTCTGATATTGGCAGGTTAAACTAGCAATTAAGTAGAAGTAAAACATCTGCCATGTAAGCGGTGATGAGTCGGGACCGAAGCAGAGTGTTTGTACTGTGTTTTCTGTTGGGTTTATATGAACTTAAAGCTAGTGCTTCCACGCATTTTGAAAGCTAATGTTAGCGTTACAAACATCCATCTTTTTGAGCATCAGTATGTCGAAATGCCAACTGCGACAGACCGAATGATTCTGTGGTCAGTCAGCTCAATCGGTTTTTAGGGACACTCAATTTGCCCGGTTTTCTGGTAACGGTTTAAATTTTCCACATCTCCAAGAGTGAACCACGGCTCATGTAGATTTGTCAGCCATTGTTCCTAAGTAAAGACGGCGCTCTGCCATCCCTCACACATCACAGGCTTTGCACGACATTCCACTGCAGTCAACAGTTTGCATTTCCACATTTCCATTCTCACAAAAGCATTTCCCCATCTGCCAGCGCTTACTGACCAAAACCTGCTGAACACCGGCACCTTTGTCTGGATTTTAACCTGCCTTTGTCTCGGCACTGTGATGTGTCACAGTTGCAGCTGTGCATCAGTTGCGATAGATAGCCCAGATGGTGGTCTAGACCCCCTTTTCATATCAAGATTTTTTCTTCTGAGATTTGGCTGGAAAAACATCATTTCCTGTCCTTATTTTGATGTCTTTGTCCCACATAACTAAAGCCCAGTACAGAATCTGTTGAAAACAGGGTTATGGTTCATCAATAATGAGCTTCCAACATCTGTTGATTCACAGCTCTCAGCCTGACCATGTTCTTGCTTGCCAGTCTATCAGAGTCCCTTTGATACTCTTACTGTACGTATCTGCCACTCTAATGCTTAACACCTAATCAGTTAATTTATTGGTGCTTTTAGGTAAATATGAAGCTGTCTAGACAAGTTCAAAGTGTGCAAAGTTCACTTGGAGACAGGTATGTTCAGCAGCTAACAGCATCCTCAATGGTTCATAATGTGCTCAGAGACTGACAGTATGTTCAGAGCAGTGGCGGCTACTGGTCTGTCAAATAGGGGAAGCTCATTTTCGGCCTACATCATAAAATTGTCTATTTATTTTAAAGTAAATTCTGCCCTACGTTCCTTTTTTGAAGAAAATGGTCTGTGACCCTGTCGTACCAACTAGGCGTCTTTTCCAGTGACTTGACCAGTGTCCTCTCAATGGCCA
>JAODJX010000065.1:31826275-31856579 GCA_026776945.1 Isichthys henryi
AACCTCGGCCACCCCAACTGCACATCCCCCCCCACCCCTGTGTACACAAATTATTGTCAGGGTTCATTCGAAAAAAGCTTCTCATACAAAGGCAGTAAACTTCTGAATAACAGCACAAGTAACTATAAAGCCAATACAGGGGTTATGACCCAGAGGGCAAATTTCTCAAAATGTTAATATTAACATCAAATGGAGCAAAATAGCATCTTAACCATCCAAGACTGAAATGGATCCTATACAAAATCTGTCAGTAGGCCACTAGCCAATTTGTGCTTGCTCCTGTCAATCACCCAAAGGACCGTCCAATTCATGCCTGCTCCTGTCAAACACTAGAAGCGCTGAGCTGAGGACCATCCAATTCGGGCTCTCTCTGTCAATCACCCAAAAGACCATCCCATCCGTGCTCCCCCTGTCAATCACCCAAAAGACCATCCAATCCGTGCTCCCCCTGTCAATCACCCAAAAGACCATCCAATCCGTGCTCTCCCTGTCAATCACCCAACTGACCTTCCACTATGTGCTTGTGCCGGTCAGTCACCCACAGGACTGACCAATTTGTGGTCCCTCTGTCAATCACCCATAGGACCTTTCAATTCGTACTCATGCCTGTCAATGGCCTACAGGACTGACCAATTCATGCTCATGCCTACCAGTCACCCAGAGTACCATATAATTTGTGTTCGCTCCTGTCAGTGGCCCACAGGACTGTCCAATGATGGAGACACATAGGGGATAAAGGCAGAGCACCCTTCCAGAAGATGCTGACACCATCATCTGCTTACTTACCTATGTTTTCTGCAGACCCCAGGTGGTCAAGTCCTCGCATGCCATCTGTCCCGTTTGGGATGGTCTTCCCACTGCTCAAAACATTGGCATGTTAAAGTGCTACCATTTCAGTTTCAACCACTTTCACTAACAAAGTGTCATAAACAGTAACTGTGTTTCATCATATTACCGTCATTATCATCATGTAAGTCATCCACACGTATCTGCTTGCAGATGTTTAACTATTTAAAACTGCTCTATGTTACGATAAGATGAGATGAGATGAACTTTATTGATACCAGGGTGCTGGTGCATTCAGCAGAGAGATGTGTCAAGTGCAGACCAGCAAATATTTCATGTGTTTCATTCTTTCTTTTTTTAAACATGGAACCTAGTAACAAGGCACTCACATCTGTGGAACCTGGAAGATGGCGCTGTCTACAGCATCGGCACCGTCCTCCTCCTCCAGGTTGAGGTCGGTGGCAGCAAAAGTGCTCACAACGGAGGTGTTCTTCACAGTGCTGCCGGATGTCCTCTGGCTGGGCCGCACTGTATGGGTGATAGGCTCAGCATCAGAAGTGATGTTAACTGAGTCGGTGAGTGACAAGGCACGTGATAGGAGACAGGCTCAGCATCAGGAGCAATGACTGCCGAGTCGATGAGTGATGAGGCACGTAATGGGAGACAGGCTGAGCATCGGGAGCAATGACTGGCGAGTCGCGGAGTGATGAGGCACATGATGGGAGACAGGCACCGTGTCAGGAGCAATGACTGCCGAGTCGCTGAGTGATGAGGCACGTGATGGGAGGCAGGCAGAGTGTAAGGAGCTATGACCATCAAGTCATTAAGTTCCAAGGCACTTGATGGGAGACACGCACAGTGTCAGGAGCGATGACCGCCTTGTTGCTAAGCAATGGGGCTCGTAATGAGAGACAGGTACAGCGTCAGGAGCAATGACTGCCAAGTTGCTAAGCAACGAGTCACATGATAGGAGACAGGCACATCGTCAGGAGTGGTGACTGCCGAGTCACGAAATGATGAGGTATGTGTTGGTCACGTTCATGCTGAACACTGAGCAGCCTACCGCCTCAGTATGAATAACTAGCTACCTGTCATGCCTCTGCTCTGAAGTTTCTAAGCGGTTTATTTTACTAATGTAAATATAGCTTATTATTTGTCCATAAACCTTCAAAAATCAACTATAGGACTGATAAAAATAAATGTAATTAACAAATGAGGACATACTTTTTTTTGCTTTTCATGTCATTGAAAGACCTTCAACAGATGCATTCCATAAAGGTATTTTAAACTGGGATGCATTAGATGAATTCCTCAATTCCATTAATGAAGTCATGCCTCATTAATGGAAAGCAGCATGCTCAGTGGTTTGTGGGGAGAGCATCAGAAGGGTCAATCTACATAGTCACTCTGAGTTTCTGACTGTCGGTGGGCCTGCAGGTACGTCCACACTAACAGGGTCCTCTATTTCTGGCCTAGATGCATACTGGGAAATTGGATTATTTAATTTCTGAAGTGTTTTTAGACACACATCAACCACTGATGTTTAAAGCAGCATTTGCTGGTCTTGCTGGTATCCATAACCTGTCATACTATCGCTATTTCGTAGAATGAAGTTACATCATTTTTTTATTCTCTTGGGGCCGACTGATCACTCAGTCGATAGAGTGGATTTAATAAGACAGCGTCGTGGGCTGGACAGGATCACCTGGCCTGCCAGAACCTCATTAGTCGTAAATGCTGGGACTCCCCGCTCTGCCGAAGCGCACGCAGGCAGCTGTGCGAGGGGCTCACGGGGGGGCCGTCTACCTGGCTGGGTGCGCAGATGCTGGATGGCCGGGTCGGTGCCCGGCACGGGCTCTTCTGGAAGCGGCTGCCCCACACTGCTCTTACTCTGACTGCGGGAGGGACCGTGGGAGCGGAGTTGTCCCTCGGAGGAGGACTTGGAGCTGCCTGGGCTGCTGTGGGACTTCTCGATAGTCGGGAGCTGCATGTCTGAGGGAGCAGAGCCAGAGATAATGAGCAACATAGACCTCAAACGGACCTTACAGAGACTTAATGTGGACTTCATGCGGGCCCCACAGGGGATTTGAACGGCACTCTTCTGATCACAGGCAGAGTGCCCTAATTTATTACTGTAGTAGGGTGGTCCTAGTACACACCATGATCAGCAACTCGACTCCTGCCCCTGCACTGTGTGTGGCATTAGCAGAGGTGGAGATTTCAGGTCCAGAGTTCAAATCCAGACCAAGATTTTGTTTGAACCAACCAGTTGAGTCACTCTGTGACTGTGTCTCTTTATACACAAGTGGTTGGTTGAAACAAAATCTTGGTCTGGATTTCTACTCTCTGGACCTGAAATCTCCACCTCTGGGCATTTGCCCCTGTTTACCCCTGGCTCTCTACCACAGTTAAATAAATCAGTGTTTTTACATTGTGGGGTGTGTCCTGTCTGGACTGGCAGACCGAGTCCTATTCTGCTTGGGACAAGGTTTACTCCCATTTACCCTGGTGTACTCCACAGTACTCTGTGCAGATGCCTCACTCCAGCCTGCAGTAACGCCACCTCTCAGGTCCCGGGCCTGCATCCACACTTGAGGGCAGCTCGTTAGCTGCTCCGCTTCCTGCTTGGCTCCCACTAGCATCCGTTATTCCGGTGGTTACGGGAGCAGCTCTCTCTCATTTTTCCGCCGTTCCCCCACCCACCAGTAGCTATATTTAGACGAGCCGTGAGCCTCTCTGTCTGGAGAGGAAGCTAAATTTAACTAGCATCTGACTGAAGGAGAAACCCAAGGCCCAGGATAGTGCCCTTCAAATTGGGATAAAGAGCAGCCTGCCTCAGTGTTGTCCGGAACATCCGCGAGGAGATGCCACCTACAGGTTCCAAATTGTTGCCGAATTACTGTGGTATCGTGGAGCAAATCCAAACCCTCCAGAAGCGGACTCTCGGTCAGCAGACTCTCGTTACTTTGCACAGTGACGTGGCACAGTGGTTCTGTACTGTCCAATCCCACATTCTGGGTCTGTCTGGATGTGTAGAGTGTACCGTTTTGCAGTCTCACAATTTCCTGGCTGTCAGCACTATGAGTCGATTTCCTCAAATGAGATCAAAACTGCAGGGGACAGTGTGCATCTCAGTGGGTTAAGACATGATCTGAAGGTCGCTGGTTCAAATCCCAGGGTTTCATCAGTAATTCATTGTTGGGCCCCTTATAAGTGATGAAATGGTTTCTGATTTCACAGTAAACCATGGTAAAATTCCTGACGATTAGTATTACTGTATCAAATATTAATTGTCATTAAGACCGTGGTTGGTTACCGTGCTTTGAAAAAAAAAAAACATTAAATTCTGTTCAGCATTAATCGAAGTTAGCAACAGTCTCCCAGATGCAGGTGCGCAGATACAGAATGCAACATGGGCTTGTTTAGTGTCAGTAAATACAGTGTGGAAAACAGTAAGATGGTCTGGTGATTTTTAGTGTTAATGCGCTATATGGTTTTCATGTGTTGACAGATGTTTAACTATTTAAAACTGTTCTATGTTAAGATGAGATGAGATGAACTTTATTGATACCAGGGGGAGATTCTGGTGCATTCAGCAGAGAGGTGTGTCAAGTGCAGACCAGCAAATATTTCATGTAGATGGCTATGTTATTATTTTAATGTTTATGCAATCATAAAGTGCTGCTAAGTTTACTTGTGGCTTTCAATATAAAACTTGGTCAAATTATTTCAGTTTGAGTATCAGTACTTTTTGAACATTTTCAGCACATTTTCACAATAGCGTGACAATACTGATAACCAAGATAATTTTGGTCACATTACATTTTCATATTATTTCATCTCTACTTGAGCAAGGCCCTTAACTCCCGTCTCTCCAGTGACTGTCTGACCCTGCTCTCTCAGCTGTACACTGCTATAGCGAACCACACTGGACTTCAGCATAAACTGTAAAATATGGTGTTTCACAGCAGCCACTGCAGGCGTAACGCACCCTTGGACGGGTCAGGGAAGACGCCATGGCTCCGGCTCTTGATGACGGAGGACTTAGACTCCAGTGCGCTCTGGCTTGTGGGAGCCCGACTGTGGTCGATAACGTCGCCCTGCTCCTTGAGGGCCAGCCAGCGGGGAGTGTTATCCAGCTGCACTGTATTTGACAAGTCGATCAGCACCTGGAGCCACGGGAACAGTGGAGTCACGGCATAAGTGTGGGCATGTGTGCAGTGTGCCCTCTGCTGACCATGAACAGGCACTACACTGGGGGGCCCAAATTGACCAAATCCACCCTAGTGTGTGTGTGTGAATGACTATGTTCAAAACACTGCAGTGATGTATCCACTGTAATACAGGACTGGCTCAGGCTTTGAAATAATTTGAAATATTGAGTGTTGGGGGTCAGACACAGGATTATCTAAGGGGGGTAGGGTGGGGATCTGTAAGAGCCAAGGTGGGTCAAGCTTTTGAGTAGTTCAGGCTCAGCTTGGTGAGGCACCGTGGAGTGAGGCCTGCTGTAAAAGTAGCACAGGTGCAGTTACACGACATACTGCGGAAAAGAACCTTAAGAGCATTCTTCTTCAAAGAAAAAAAAATGCATGCAGAGACACTCACTTCACCCAGGAAGTCATTAGAGCCCATGCGGTCGTAATCCCACACGGTCACTTCCAGGGTCTTCTTTTTCAGCTGTGAGTGAAGACAGCAATGACCACACTAAGCAAGCCGTCAGACATGAGCATTACCTCTGTGCCCCTGCAGGGGTCGCTGTGCATGCCAGAGGAACCTTCATCTCCCTAGACTGCAGATCTGCACTCAGACATCAAATAGATCAAGGGCTAATTAACATGGAAGGCAACACATGCCTCGCGACTCCGCTGGAGTGGAACCGCCTTCCGAGTGACCTGCAGCCTGGCCCCGCCCCCATAGCGGGGCCCTAATAAACCAGGCAAACTGTCCAGAGAAGGAATCCACATGGGGTCAGAGTAGAAAAGCTAGATGGTCACTTTGTAAGCAAAAGCCAAGTTACTGGAAGACAGACAGACAGATAGATCTGTACAGTGTATTTACACAGTATATTCAAAGTATATTTAAAGTGAGATTATTGGCGCATGGAGCTGCTTCAGTGCTGCCTCTACATCCCTTAACAGTCTGCGGTGACATTATCTGGCACACTGATCACCCGCACAGCCACTAAAGACAGAACCCCGTTGTGTCACCTGCTCCAGGTGGATGTTCTTGTAAATGACTGTCTGATTCCACTCTGGGTTCAGGCTTTTGTTCATAGACTTGCTCCGTCTTTTGTTCTCAGCACTGCAAGAAGAGACAGATAGACAACAGAAATAAATACATGTATGTATGAAAAGACACATTTTACATGACTTCAGAACCAAGGTAGGTTGGACTTTACTGAGCTGCCAATCATAGGCTGGGTTTATCCAACAGAAACCAAAGTAGGCAGGATTATCCTGAGCTGTCAATCACAGCCTGGGTTTATCCAATAGAAGCCAAAATAGGCGGGATTATCCTGAGCTGTCAATCACAGCCTGGGTTCCTCCAATAGAAGCCAAAATAAGCGGGATTATCCTGAGCTGTCAATCACAGCCTGGGTTCATCCAATAGAAACCAAGAAAATAATCATTAGTAAGCAGTGTCAAGCAGTCCAAAATGATATAATATTACTAAAAAAAAATAAAGACAAGTCATTGATATATTTTTATCACGGTTGTTATTTTGCCGCCCATAAAGTTTGAAGCCTCTGACTGTCATGGTGACACTCCGAGCCTTCAAGTACAGCGACGTTACATACTTTTAGCGAATGGAATGAAGGCTTTGGAAGCGAGACGTGTCGTGGACCAGAGCGTGGTATGTACAGGTCAGACATACATGTGCAAGCAGAAAGCTGCCTTTTCGGGAAGAACGGCAGAAACACACACACGCGACAGGCACACGACAGGCACACGACAGCAACACGGGCCATTCCCATGAAACGCGAAGGGCGGGCACAGCGGGAACAGGAGGATCCAATTGGCGAAGAGACGACGGGGCATGACAGGCTTGACAGTGGATCGTTCACATTGATCTGTGGTGGCGTCAGCGCCAGGTCCATGGTGATTGGGGGGGGGGGGGGCACATGCAGCGATGCTCAACCACAGAGAATCAGTAAAACTCAAAGTCATCACTTTACCTGGCATTCTGGACAACCATCACTTGGCTGAAAAATCCATTTTGAGTTTGCAGCAATTTACAGATTAAGAAAAACAGCAGTGAGAGGGGGTGGGGGCTCATGCCCCCACGCGATAAATACAGCAAACAGGGCCGGATACAGGGACAGACATTATGAGAGAAGCTGGGGGGGGGGCTGGGGGGGCTGTGGCATTATCACCAATCAAAAGGCAGCAGTGTCTGCCTCAGTGGCTTGGGTAGCATAGGGTGGTATATAGCTCGGGAAGTTAGGGTTAGGGTTAGGATTGGAGTTGGGGTTAGGATTAGGGTTAGGGTACTGCGTCTGTGATAGGAAGGCCGCAGATTCAGAACTGGCTGACAGTGATTTCACCCCTGAGCAAGACACCTAACCCCCCCTGGGGGGCTGACTTGACAGATGACCCTGTGCTCAGAGCCCGAGCTTCACTCTCACCTTTATATGTGTCTTAATACAGGAGAGCATGATGGGATATGTGACAACTCATTCCCATGTCTCTGTATTTGTGGAAATGGTCAATAAGGTCCCCTTGATTAAGTGAAGCATATAACTCTACAGAAAGGACAGGGTGTCATGTAATGCAAACCTTCAGGCGCCACCCCCTGCTGAATTTACCAGGGGAGTAGTTCAGATAACCATCTCAAGTACCCAGAATGCACAGTGGCATTGTGGTTTTACAGAAGAACAATTATAAGCTGACATATAAAAACAGCGAAGAGAAGGACCGAAGGAAGCGCATCGTCAAAGAGACAGATATGTGAAGTATCCGTGCCGATGCCGTCAGGGAGAGAGCCCCCTGCTGACGTACGCATAGAATGCGCAGACGCTGCTGTGACGCCCAACAAATACATGAGGAGGGGCATGGCCCTCACTTTTTGCTGAGCCGCAGCGTGACGCAAGCAGCAGCAGCGCAGCAGCGTGTCGGGCATGCAGCCTGCCATGCACTCAGGAAGCCCCGGAAAAAAACCTGTCAGCGTAAATGACGACGGTTACCCGCTCTAGAACTCACCCCCTCCCGGGGAGCAGGTACACCTTGACAAAAGGGTCAGAGTAGCCGCCGCCCTCTCTGGAGGAGAGGTTCCTTGCCTGCAGGACATGGACGATGAGGTTGCCCAGACTGCGGTCATAGTTGATTTGAAGCTGTGAAATAGGATTGGAAGAACTGATTCACTCACTAACACTGACTGGAAGAACTGCTTCACTGACTAATACTGATTTGAAGATCTGCTTCCCTCAGTACTACTGAAAGCAGAGCAGCAGAGGATTAAAGAATAAATTTACCAGGCGCTTTTTTGTGACCCACATAGCGGCGGAGACAAACAAAAGATGGAGGTGTACGGTAAACATTATTCTGCTTTGTTATTGCAGAAGTTAGAGGCAGCAAGGTTTGTGAATTAAAAATATACAAAAAAAATCTGCAGTATCAGGGCACAGGACAGGATATCAAGGAAACCCTACTCCGGTCATCCTTATAAATGAGAATTCATGAGAGCCACAGCCAACAGAGAGTTACTGTAAAAGCATGAGAATGTACATGAGTACCTGGATATCGCCTGTTACTGGATGCATCTGGGTCTTTGGCTCTGCAAGCTGCAAAACATCAGGGACAACAGCAAAGTGAAGCAGAGCGCCCCCTGGCTGCCCCTCCCCAGGCATCACATCACGTACAGCATGGCATGAGCTTGTGCTCCTGCCTGGAGGAGACCGTTTGGGACCATCATGAAACCTCCTTGAGCCCGCCCCCCATATCAGACACACCGCCCCTGCACCTGCAAGCTGCCTGTACATTTCTGAGAAGTTAATAGCCTGAATCCTCAGCTCCAACTTAAATCTTTTTAATTTACTGACTGGCATCACCGTTAAGCACTTGCTCAGTGCTGATGCTGGAATAAACACTAATTCTTGGCATGTAGACAGGAGATCTGCTCTCTTGGGCCCGATGAAGGACACCTGCCGGTCTACGCACTTGTGCAACACACCTATAGGAGCTGGACAATGAAACTGAAACACTGACTAATTAAGCGTTTGAGGTTTCAGTCCTATATATGTATGTCCTGGTGGAAAATCTTCACTGACTGCACATTCCATCCATAACACAGAGTGTGAAGGTTGAATCAGCAGAGCAACAGCAGAGCTGGACATAAAATATCACAATCCAAGCAACATAATGGGAGACGTATCTCAGTTCAAAGTGCGCGTCTTGCTGGCGCATTTGTGATGAGGACAGCAAGTCTTTGTGGTGTATCGAGTGCCGGAGTATCCAGGGTAATGTCAGCATACTGTACCACCAATGGAGGACAGACTACATCCAACAGGAGTAACTGTGGAGGCAAGAGGAAGCTGTCTGACAGGGATGTCCGGCTACTAATTTGGGATGTACACAAAAAACATAAAACCACAGCTGCTCAACTCACTGCAGATGTAAATGTGCACCTTGACCCTCCTGTTTCCACCAAAACTGTTCACTGTGAGCTCCGCGGGGTCAATATTCATGGCCAGGCTGCTGTAGCTAAACCTTTGGTCACTTATGCCAATGCCAGATGTTGATTTCAATGGCAGCAGCACCGCAAATCTTGGGCTGTGGGCACTGTTACTGTCAAGTTTATACTGTATAACATCTGGGAGAGTGACAGTGTGGAGACGCCCCAGAGAGGGTTACCACCCGCACTGCTGCAGACCCAGAATGCAGCACGGGGGTGAATCAATCATGGGTTGGGCTGCAATATCATGGCTTTCCCTAACTCTACTACTTATTCTTCACTGCCAAGGATTACCAAACCATTTTGGAAGACCTTGTTCACCCAATGGTTCAAACATCATACCCTGAAGGTGGTGACGTATCGGGAGGATAATGCACCAATACACACAGCAAGACTGGTGACAGAGCGGTTACATGAACATGAAAGTGATGCTAAACATCTCCCATGGCCTGCACAGTCACCAGATCTGAGTATTACTGAGCCACTTTGGGGAGTTTTGGAGGAGTGAGTCGGGAATTGTTTTCCTGCACCAGCATCATGTAGTGCCTTACCACTGTTCTGCAGGAGGAAACGCCCAAAATCTTTCCGGCCACTGTATAGGATTTGTTTCTATCATTTCCATGACAAATCATTGACTGCAAAGGGAGGCCCTTACCATTCAAAGAAATTATTGTGGTCTAAAACCAGGTGTTTTGGTTTCACTGTCCAACCCCTGTAGGTCAATGACCTGTCTGTGTTGTTATCCCTTTCAGAAGTACCCTCTCACTGCTCCTGTCCCAAACCGACCGTCAGCAATCTCCCAGGGGAGCAGGACGATGGATGTTAAAGGACGATAAATACTCTGAAGACGCCACGAAGATTATCGTGAAGATTAGAGGATGAGGTGTACGTCAGCATAGGAATGGGAAGATCTACCTATGAAGGTACTCCGTGCTGAAATGCACACAACTTTGGATTCGACTATTACCAAGGCTGGAGATATGTCAGAACATTAGAATCAGCTTGGGTTGACATATATAGCAGGGAAGCGAGAGGCAGAGGTGTAGCTGGACCCAGAGAACTTGCTGAGAGAAAAGCTTTGAAGACCCATCAAACTTGGGCTTTCCCCTCGAGAAGGCCTGGGTGGCCCAGAGATACCAGCTATCACTTATTCTGCAGGACTTGCCTTGCTGCTATGTCGCTTCTTGTTGACAGAGGGCGATCCCGGCCGAGCCGGGCTGGGGGTGGCACCTGGGTGTGCCCGGGGCCCTTTCTCCATGGCAGGCAGAACCGAAGAAGGTGACTTCTGCTGAGAAACCTTCTGCAGTTCGGCGGCCAGCTGCTTCGGATCGATTCCGGGGGACCTCTGCCTGTCTCCTGGGGACACGTCACACCAGCAAGAACGGTTACGCGGCGTCAAAAGATGTGTCACATCTTCCCCAGTAGCTAGATGGAGTCCATTCAGATTTCTGCCCAGTCCTTAAATCAGCCAGATGGAAGTGGCCTTCGACCCAGCTCACTAGGGACACAAAGCCTGCGGATCTGTAGACCTTCAGGTTGGTTCTGGTCGTCTCCATCATGACACACAAACGCGGCTGCTGTGCCGGCAGAGGCCAATTCGTCATCCCTTCACAGTGATGCATCGCAGGATGTGCTCATTCTCCACTTACCAGCTTTCGGTTGGTCCAGAAGCTCCAGGCACTGGAGGTGACCTGAATCGGACAGCATGTTCAGATCCCTGAGACAGAGCAGACAGTTTTATCAGTGTTCATAGGCCACAAATTATTACATTGCTCTGGATGCTACTCTGACATTTAGCCCCCCGTTGAGTCTTGCGCGCTACCATCACCCTGAGATCACTCTTTGTGTTATACCACAACAGTCATGTAGCTAAGCAGAGTTTTCCTCAGTCAGTGTCAATGGAACATTAACTGGGTTTTCATGTTAATCAAAGAGAGAATGTAGGTGCGGAAGGTGAGGATGACTCACAGTCTGACACAGATTTCTACTTCACCGCTTGATCGCATCACGAGGGCCTGGACCTCCTCGAATGTTTTACCCGTCAGAGGAATCCCGTCCCACTCCAGAACCTGCATTCCTGTAACCAGAAGATGGGGGCAGAAGTGATTCCACACCCAGCAGCCAGGTGGCACATCATCAGCTTCGTTCACTTACCTGGTTATTATTGACAACCTCACTAGCATTAATTGTATTTGCCCAGATGTAAATGAAGCTTTACAGACTTACACCTGTTTATACTGTAACCCAACATGAGCGGCTAAGGCAGGCCTATGCATATAGCTGGTTTCCAAGAATCCCTGCTTAATGTCACCACAGACCTTAACACCAATCAATCAATAACAGAGCGAAGAAGAAGAAGAAGAAGAAGAAGAAGAAGAAGAAGAAGAATGTAAACTGAGCAGGACCTGGGGTCCCTTCATTAATGAAGCAGCATCTCTCTCCAATGAAGCAGAATTTCTGCCTTATTCTCCCTTTGCAGTATCAAAATTAAAGAACAATCAAAGAAAAAATAGCACGTTGTGCCTTTAAGATGGGTGTTAACATGACAGCCATGTGTTACAGTATCTTCGGCTGGTCTAACAAGCACACAGCTTGCTGACGTCATTCATCCTCTCAGGTGGGTCCTTCCTCTGATTTAGTGCGCCAGCCTCCGGAAGCCTAACGAGCGTGAGGCTGGGACCCACGCCACGGCTCAGTCTGTGCTCGTGTGACCTCACTCATAATCACTTTCTGTGTCCTTGTACTGGACCATCTGGAAATCAATGAATGAAGCCTGGATCCAGATTCCCTCATTAACCCCAGAACATTCGGTTTCCTAACACGCTGAACATTTGATGAAAGACACTGTATATGTGTTTTCTTATGTATTTGACAGACGCTTCTATCCAGAACAAGACTCGTTTTTGCAAAAGTAGGGTCAGACAGTCCCTGGAGTAATTGGGGGTTAGGGGGCTTGCTCAGGGGCCCACCGGCGACATCACTCTGCTGACCCAGAGATTTGAACCAGTGACCTTCTGATCACAGACACAGCATCCAAACCTGCTGAGCCACACACTCATTGAATCCACAAACTCTTAAATTCTTGAATCAGATACTACAACAAATTCTGTAACTGAGAAGCAGGGGTCAGTCTCCCAGCCTTCTCCACTCAGCTATAAAGGCAGATCTGCCTCGAACGACGTGTTTGTTTCTCGTATCGTTAAATTCTTCTTAAATGCCTCCTCAGATGCTCTGTAATGTTTCTCACGCCTCGTCTGTCACCTTCTCAGAGAAAATGGCGAAACTATAGTGACAGAAAAGACACGCAGGGCAAACACAGCATGCCTACACACACCCCACACACGTGCTCACATGTCACTTACACAAACGACAGCCTGTCCTCAAGCATGCCGTTTGTTTATGCCATAATTCTTCAGCTGCGTGGAACAATGAGATGAATGAATGCAGGACCTTCACAGTGATGAGTCAAAACACACAACTGGACTTGAATGTCTACAACCTCCCACAGCAACCTCAGTGTGACTCACAGTGCAACCTCACAATGGGACCTCACAGTGTGACCTAACAGTACGACCTCAGTGTGACCTAACAGTGTGACCTCACAGCATGACCTTACAGTGCAATCTCAATAGTGTGACCTCACAGTGTAACCATACAGTGCAACGTAACATTCAGACCACACAGTGCGACCGCAGAGTGCAACTTCACATACAACCTCATTATCTGCTTTTCACTCTACACAGTTTAGTGGTTTGTAGATTGGCTGCACATATAAGCCACAATCCGAGAAGTTTTCTCTGTGCTGATTTCCGCACATTCACTTTAAATAAGAGAACAGGCGACCAGGCAAATCGGTGCATGAGCAGCCCAAGGACAGTGAGCAGATGCAGCCACCTCCCTCCTGCCTTTTTAACTTATCAATAAGGTGCAGCTTGCTGCTCTCAGTCCCACTCTTCCTGTCCTGTCATGACACGGCCTTACCTGACTGACAGGTCATGTGGCCGTTCAGCTTCATGTGTGCTGAAACAAAGACACAGTACAAATAACAGGCTGAACCTTGTTGTGTTTTTGACCCCTAACCTCTTGGCTGTACATGTGATTGGATCACCATGTTTTGACCTCTGACCTTTCAGCTGTATGTGTGGCTGGATCGCTGTGTTTTGACCTCTGACCTTTCAGCTGTATGTGTGGCTGGATCGCTGTGTTTTGACCTCTGACCTTTCAGCTGTATGTGTGGCTGGATCGCTGTGTTTTGATAAAACTAGCATAACAGACAGATTAAAGACATAAAACCAGCATTAAAACTGATCAAACTGCAATGACTGAAAAACAATAGACAGAGATCCTCTTCCTAAGCCAGGAGGTCTCACAAAGGCTACAGAGCACTCTCACCTTCCACGATCTTTCCTGCATGTTCTATGGAAGAGCCGGGGAAAACCTCGGCCACATATGCTCCGATCTCCCTGCTGTTCCCTGGGATCTCCTTCCCACCCACCACGCGGATGCCAAGTCCAGCACCTGCAGAAAGCCACAATGACACTCAGCCGTACAGCCCACATAAAAGCAGTTAGAGTCAATTACAGCAGGTTATATAAACAGCAGAGTTATTTTACATCTATTTCTCCCTTTTACCCTAATAGCTTTATTCAATTTGCATACTCAGGTGTTGCAGGGCCCTTAGCACAGCCTAGTGTAGCCTGGGCATTAACCCGGCCTGCCCCTCTCTCGTCCAGTCACTCTGTGACAGGCTTGTACATGGGAGTGTTACACCTCGAAGGCCCGCACCTGAAACGCTGTGGTCGTTAGGGTCTCTCTGGACGTTCACTCGAGCGTAGGGGTAAGGGTAGCGGGGCTTCACCTGGCCAGAAAACAGGCATTTCCAAATGAGTCTTTCTTTGCTATTTGTTCAGTTACATGTACAGGCACATCGGAGTGTGTTAGGTGTCACATATTCCACCATGCTCTTATTTTTAATGCAGAAGCACACATGTAGAGGTGAGAGGGTAGCTTGAGATCTGAGCACAGGGTCAGCCATCTATCCTGCACTCCTCGAGCATTTTCAGGTGGTTAAGGGTCAAAGTTGAAGGGCTCAAAGGGGATGTGGGTATTTGGCTGAGCATGGGATTTGAACTAGCAACCTTCTTATTACAAGAACAGATGGTCACACTTCACTCCCCTCTGTTTTCTTTAATCATTGTTTAAGCATTGTTTGTGGATAGTGTCAAACGTGATACAGCCAGTTACCTATGTGTAGTAAATTCCATGCACTGCTCCACAGAAATCAACCTGCTGGTGTCACTGATAGCCATGCACTAGTCACATAAGTGGCAACACAAGGCCATTACCTCCCCAAGCTGATGGATCTGCTTGTGCAAGCCTGTGTTCCCATCCGTGACACGTCCCTCCCGGGGCCCATTAAACCAGTCCATCTCTTCCTGCCGTAGGTGAAACGCTGTGGGAGATGGGTCTCGAACATCAGTCAACCCGACCCCAGGC
This sequence comes from Isichthys henryi, assembly GCA_026776945.1. Taxonomy (NCBI): domain Eukaryota; kingdom Metazoa; phylum Chordata; class Actinopteri; order Osteoglossiformes; family Mormyridae; genus Isichthys; species Isichthys henryi. Next base: position 31,841,228 of record JAODJX010000065.1, read on the forward strand.
TACCATCGCACGACATACACATGCTCAGGCCGGCCTTACAAACCATGTATGAAGACACACAACAGAAGGTGAAAGAGGAAAGGGAACAGGAGCCAATGGAAGGGCTTCGGGGGGCATAGGGGATTATGGGACGCATGCATTTACATCCAAGACCTTTGGCTGATAAGTGCCCTTCATTTATGGCCTGACACTAAAAAGACAGTCGTCAAGTAACCAGGCCCCAAAAAGATCCTACAAATGTAAAGTACAATGCATCAAATCAAGATGACGGCGATAACACAAATCAGCAAATCAGACTGTCTGCCAAGCTGACCAATCCAAGTCCGGCATTTGGCTTTTGGAAACATCATTGTGACTTGTCAGTCTTTCCTATAAATTCTTTTTCAAAAGGGATTTGTATCACCAAAGAGCCATTTCACGTAAATGTAATTTCTCCATAGAGTGAAAATTCCTGGGGTTAGGCAGTCAATCCTTAAATGACTCTAGTTTCAAGTTGTGTTTCTTAAGCATTGCGATAAAGGACAATAAGCTTCCTGTTAGCCTTCAAATAGTCATGGTCTGGGGGTGTGTGGGAGGGAACATGGGCCAAATGCACTGTGATGGGTGGGGAGCTGATGACAGACATTCGTGTGGACTGCAGTGAGTCATCTATGGACAGGAGGTGGTGTACTTTGCGACTCTTCGTGACTCTCATCTTCCACATTCCAGTTACAGACCACTGCTGTTACAGAACGTATAATGTTGATTCCATGAAAACTGTATTGCCTGGTGATTCACATCAAGATGAATATTCAGCCAGAGAACATGTGTCTACTTGAGCAATGCAACTAACTGTGCATTGCGGCTACTTGTGTGATGTTGCCACCTGTGTGATGCGGCTTCCTGTGTAATGGAGGAACTCGTGCGATGCAGCTATCTGCGCGATGTGGCTATATCCAATGTGGCTACCTGTGCGATGTGACTACCTGTGCGATGTGGCTATATCTGATGTGGCTACCTGTGCGATGTGGCTATATCCGATGTGGCTACCTGTGCGATGTGTCTACCTGTGTGATGTGACTACCTGTGCGATGTGGCTATATCCGATGCAGCTACCTGTGCGATGTGGTTACCTGTGCAATATGGCTACCTGTGCGATGTGGCTACCTGTGCGATGTGGCTACCTGTGCGATGCAGCCTCCTTACTAATATGACTTTCTATTCGTTATTGTTGAACTAAACTTTGAATGATTCCGGTTTACTACTTAGCTTGAATGATTCCATTAGAGTGCATAAGTATATTTTCAATGTAACTGAGATGCATGCATTCATCAGGATGAAAAACATAACCTGCTTCTCTGAAAAAGTTTGCTGTCTTTTGAAAGAGGCACTTTGCATACAGGAACTGTGCTTTTACGGCTACCAGTATAATGACCCTGTCAACAGGCCATAATTAATGCTATATGTAATAAAACCTGCCATTTCCTCTTAAGCTTACCTCTGTGATCAGATTTGGCTGCACTTCCATTTCAACATTAAATCACAATAGTCAAGAAGATGCCGAAAATAAAACAAGTGTGATTGTTTTAAAATATGATACTAGGAAAATCAAATTAAGAAATCCATATGTCAGATGTAAAAGAAGAAAGATGGAACAAGAACAATGGAGACATATACAGGCAATTCTCAAGTGACGCAAGCAATCTGTCCCACAAAGCCTGACATAAGTTAAATTTTATGTAAATCGGATTGGTCCAACCATAGCATTCAAAACACCTTACAGCAAAAAACACACAGGCCATATATACTACTAGTATGTGCTAAGAGCACATATTAAATTACAGGCACTTCTGTAAACTATTTGTATCTTGGACTTAATCTTGTTTAACGTAAGTCAAGAGCTGCCTGTAATGGAGTCTGGACACGATGCACAGAGCCAGCATGCAGCCACAGGAAGACAGCTTACCTTCGCTGTCGGACACAACACTTTGCATGTCCTCTGTCAGCAGTGCTAAGTCTCGCTCGTACACACGTGCACGGGATTCCACCCGTGACCTAGACTCCTCCTTCATGTGCTGCTGTACCTCAGGGAGGGAGTGACTGGAGCCAAACTGGTCTCTTAAGTCAGCTGATATGGGTGGGAGGGGCCCCGCAGACGCCCGAGCCATTCCCATTGGCTGGCCGACAGGACTCAGCGGACTCTCTTCCTCGGAGTTCTGCGCTATGATGGGAATGCGGCCCCTGCTCTGGCTGATGGGAAGGATGGATGGCTTGGCCCTCAGGATAGAGGTACCATCACTCTCCATCTTTAATCTCAGTGAAGAACTGGACAGGTCCCTCTTGATGGAAAGGTCAATTCCGTAGACCGAGCATGGCCTGGAAGAAGGTCGCGACCTGCTACCACTGGGATACACAGCGCTGTCTGGGAGGAGTGATCTTGAGTGGGGGCTTAGGTTCAGTGACTGTCCTAGATTGAGAGATTGTGCAATACTAACTCCGAGATTGGATCCAAGGTATTTTTGCTGCTCTGTGATGTTCTTCCTCAGTCCAAAGGTGAAATTGTCCTGTAGCAGTCGCGATCGGGATGTGAGACCGCTAAGTGATGCGCCACTGGGTGTTAAATAGCTACTGTAATCCAGCCCAAGGTCTCTGCTTTCATGGATAGAAGAAAACTTTGTGAGTTTTGGGTCCAGCGTGGCCTTTTTATGTTTGGCTTGTTTCTGGTAGAGCAAAGAGGCTGGTAGCTGCTTTGCCGCCTGCTTCTCTAATGTCAGCCGGCCGATGCTGTACTTATCAGCCCTGGGAAAGTGCCGGTAGCCACTGTCGCTGGGGTAGCAGTGGGGCAGGCCAGTCAAGGGGTCCAGGCCGCTCGCCCCTCTGCGGAACTCCTGCTTTATCTGCTGCTTCAGGAGCTTCAGCTCATAGGGTTCCTCCATGGCATCTTCCTGGACCTTCATGCAAGGATGAAGCCTGGAAGATGCCTGCAACGGCCCAAGAAAGTCCCGCAACTCTGCAGCACGGAGCAGCCGGTCAGCTTTGGCCAGGTCTTTGTCGGGAATGCTGAAGCTGGAGGACAGCCCAGTGGAACCCTTTGTAAGCTCACTGATGTCATTGAGCAGGACGTAGCTCTTGGGGGCGTGATGATCTACATCCGTGTACAGGGAGTCGGCAGAGATGCTGGACATAGGGCTGCTGGCGATGCTGCCTCTTTCATCTACACTCATCCTCAGGCTGCTATATTTGCCCCCGAGATGGGCTAGGTCATAGGTACTGTCTGCAGAAGAGGGACCCAACAGCACATTCGGGTTACGTATGATCTCATAGTTGGTGGTGATCTTCGTCTCCAATTCGGAGAGTGTGGAATGCCGGGATTTCTGGTACACTTGTGACCCCGAGTGCTGGTGTGACGCCTGGGGGTAGGACAGTGTGGGTTCCGTGTAAATGGACTGAGTCTGGTATGGCGATGCTTGTGCACACTCGTAGAAGGTCTGCGGGGGGGTCTGTGTCGGCGAGGCGTACTGGTACACAGAGTACGGGCTCTTTTTCGCACCCTGTGGTGGGATGAACTGCTCGAGGTCCGACTGCGGTGCCGTCTTGGGTCTCTCGAGTATGTGGCTGTCCGCCGTGGGCTCGCGGATGTTACTGACCTCACTGTCCGACATGTAGTCACGCTCCTCGGCGACCCCTTGCAGGTAGTCCCTCTCCCGCTTCTCTCGCTCCTTCAGCAGTGCATCCTTCCTGCGATTGATGCCCATCTCCAGGTACCTCAGCTTGGCGTCGATCTCCTTCTCCTCCTCATCCAGCTCGGCCTGCTTCTTGCGGAGCTTAGAGGACTCCCGCTCCACGAGGCTGAGCTCCCTGTCGATGTCCTGCAGGATCTTGGCGCGTGCCATGGTGATGTTCCGGCAAAGGCGCCTGCGGGCGGAGCCAGTGCTGTAGCTGCAAGGGCTGACCATGGGCTCCTCTTCTTGGGGCGGGTTAGGAAGAGTACGCTTCACTTTCTTTTGGCTGCCTTTTCCCTACGAGGAAAGGATAAATCAATTACAGAAAGCATTACGTGACGGTAAGATTTAAGTCATTCGTTACCTCTAAGTCTTTTGGGCCACAAAATTAAAAGTCTATAGTAACTCACCTTCCGGGTGATTCTAATAAGACATCAATAAGGAATGTAAATAAAAGTGTGCAGATCACTGTTGTTTCTATGGAGATGAAATTTTACATGAAATTCGTGAATAAGTGACAAAAATGAAGACAGTCAGATGCTCCCTATATATAGGCAGTTTTGGACACAGGTAATTCATTCATTTTAAGATGCTGGAGGTTACTCTGGACTCACATTTCTGTGCAAACTCAGCTCTGACTGTCCTGCTGAATCTCACTGCAAAACCTGCTTTTTGAAGTCACTTCCCAACTCAGTTAATATGACGCTACATTTATGCCAACATTCACATTCATATAACCCTTTATTTACATTGAGGCTGACCATATCATTTCCTCTGCAGAATGATCATATTAAAATACAACACTATGGGAAAATAATGAACATAAAAATTCATTCAAATACAACAGTGGTTCTCAAACGCCTGTCTGGAGACCCCTGCAAAAAAGAACATTGGTTCAGTCTCGGGATCCGTTTCAATACAGTCTGAGAACCAATGATCTATAAAACCTCAAATCTAACACTTTGACAACCTAATGGAGATTGTGACCTAGAATCACTTCACTTTTCTGAGCAGACAGCATGGCACCATAAGATCGATATATTTAATTTATACTGTAAAACTTTTTCCATCTTAAAGTCCAGTTGATGTTAAGCATTGGTCTAAAATGGGGAGTTTTCAATACTACTACTACTACTACTAATAATAATAATAATAATAATAATAATAATAATAATAAACCATACTCAGTGGCAGAGAACAGTATGTATTACTGGGTTAATTGTGAGCTTGGAACCCTCTGAAGGTGGGATGTGATGTGAATCCAGTCAGATGCTGCCTTAAGGGATACAAATGTGGGCTTTGAACCCAAAATAAATTCAAATGCACCAGCAGACAGTCAACATCACTGTGAAAAATACAGGTACAGGCTGTAAAGCGAATGGCCAGGCAGCTACTGCACGTGACAGGTGATGATGGAAGCCTGGGGTCACGGCTGGCTAATGTGCTCTGTCAACGACTGCATGAAAATCACATGCACAATTAAATTAATTACATTTAATTTAATTAAATGAAGTTGGGGGGAGGAGGGTAGATAAAAGGCAATGTATAAAAGTCTATGTATATAAATACTATTCAAACACAGTGTGCAAATGGCAATACATCCAGACAGGAAAAATTTCATCTTGTATTTTACTGAATGGAGGATCCATTGCTTCTCACCAAACGGCACTTACTGAATAGCTGTCGGAGAAGTGGAAGCTAGAGCCCGTCTGCCTGTCTGCCGTGAGCTTTGACATGTTCAGATCCAGCGGCTGTGTGCCATTCGGGGCATTTGAGGACTCAGAGCCGAAAGTATTATGCGGGCTTGAATCTCCGATGGATTTTTCGTAAGAGACGTACTCCAGAGAGGTCTTGGGGGACAGAGGAGAGACAGGCGAGTAGAGCACCTTGGGAGACTTGGGAGTAGACGGCGTTATCTGCAGAGAGGACCCGTCTGCTTTCAGGTGAGCGGAGTAGCCTATTTCTAAAGGGCCTGGCCTCCTCTTATCCCTCTGGGGAGACCTCCTCTCCGAAGTCAAGCCACCGCCCCTGTGTGACTTTTCAGGGGAGCATAACTCCACCTTAGTATCAACGTGAGCCCTGACTGATGGCCGTTTCAGAGACCCAGAGGGTTCTGTCTGGACTGAGATTTCGGCTACCGTCTGGATGGCAATGCTGGATAACTTGGAGGACTGCTTCCCCTTCTCTCCTTCTGCCGATCTGCTTGACCGTGCCCGGCGCCGGCTCCTGCTGGGGACATCCCACTCATCTTGGTCCTCCTCGTCTGTCTGAACACTGCTGTCCACGCTCTTCCTGGTCCTCCTTCTCCTCCCAGCGTAAGCCCTGTCCACTACATCCTCACTGTCAGCCTGGACCCCACTGTCTACTGTTGTCTTCTGGCCATCAAGCTGTATTGTGTTGCTGAGCTGGAGGTGAACCTGTCCATCTGACTCTTTTTGGGCCACCTCAGATCCTGGCATGATTGGTATATATTGGCCAACTCCCTGAGTGGGAGCTGAAAACCAGGCAGGGTTCTGTGGGGTCTCAAACCCAGTAACCACAGGAGCTGTGGTGGTCTCATCCTTCACTGGCCAGAACTGTGTGTCATCATGCCCTACGTACTGAATGCCCTGTGCTATCTGCTCAGAACCGCTGAGCGGAGGAACCCCCTCAGAGGGATCATAGCCATACACTTCTCTCATCTTCTGCTCCTGCAAATGCAGCTGGAGCTGCTGCTGGAGTTGGTGTATCTGCTCCAACTGTAGCTGATGCTGGGCGTACGTCTCCTGCTGCATCATCAGGTGAGCCTGGCGCTCCTCCTCCTGCTGGAAGAGGAGCTGCTGCTTCATCGTCTGCAGCTTCTCCAGTTCCTGCTGGACGATGAGCTGCTCGTGCTCCCGGAACATCTGCATCTCCTGCCGTTCCCACTCGAGCTCCTCCGCCTGACGAAGCTGCTTCATCTTTACCAGCTCCAGAAGCTCACGCTCCTTCTGGAACTGCTGCTCCTGGCTGTCGTCGGACCCCTGAAGGACCGAAGGAGCGCTGAAAGATTGTGTTGGTGCTGCTATGGTCTCCAGTGGTGCGTCGGTGTATGCACCAGGGGCCCCTGTTGCCATAGGAATGACTGCAGGGAATGCTAAAGGGAGAGTCTCCTTGCAGGTTTCTATGAGAACACCCCCATCTCCCATGGTGGGAGTGGTCAAAAAACTATATGAAAGTGAAAGATGCTGATCACCACTGGAATGCATTCCTGAGAAATCTTTATATGCTGTACTAAATATGGACACCGGCTGGGTCGTGATTGCATATGTAGAAGGAACAGGTGCTGCAACAGAGGAGTACACTACTCCATTCGAACATTTCAAGACACTATTCAGACTGAAGTGTGTCCCAGCAGCTGGACGTTGGGCAGCATATGGAGGAAGAGTCATCCTCGCATATCGCTCCGCTGATCTACTTGAGTAGTCCATAATTTCACCTGCAGACATAAGTGTAAAATTATTTCTTTCAAACAAGGCATTTCTGCGGTGGCAGACAGGACAGTGAGGCTTATTCAGACGTCAGAAAGCAAACCAGAGCGCATGCAGAAACGTCCGGCCTCTCCAGCTTGGCACCATGCCATGCCAAAACCACGTGTGGGCACACACATGCGTCTGTGCACAAAAATATGTCAAGAAAAAAAATGCAAAATGACTCGCAGATCAACACAAACACTTTTCAAAAATGAAGACACAAGAATAAAGAACAAAAAAGGAAGAACAAACATCAGCCCGGTATAAGTGGAGGCAAGTCAAAATGGTACTTCAGTGACAGATCGGCAATGCCCTCATACTGACCTGTGGGCATTTTTCCAGATGACAAGTCCACAGCGCCCTCCATTGGCCAGTTAGGATAATCATAACTATTTTTGCTTTTATAGAAGAACAGTCCTGCCTCGGATAAGTTGGTATCAGACATCGAGGGCTTCATGCCACAAAAAGCCTTGCTGCCCGCAGGTCCTGAGCGATTGTATTGGTAATGATCATCTCGGTATCCGAACCGGTCTTCGGGAAGGGCAGGGGCTGGCTGTGGTGTCGTGCATATGCCTGCGAAAGGAAATTTGTAGACCATGTCGCAGCAGACAGCTCGCCGTCCCCCTGTAAGATCCACAGGCTGGGAGTTATCCTCAACAACAGTGGTGAGGACCTCAGAGGTCGACTCCTCAAGAGTGACTACAGTTTGAACCGGCTTTGTTTTGGTGAGGTCCACCGCCCCCACCACCCCGGACTCAATACACATGGTGCCATTGGTCATGCTCACTGGAACGTCACCAATGGGTGACTTGGATGTTTCTATGCCAGTAATCGCCCCAAGAGAAAGGTTAATGGGACTGTCGGTACAGAAGCTATTAACAGGTTTTGAATCTAGAGGCCTATATATTATTTGGGCAACAGGCTCAAATGTTTTGGATGTTGTTAGCTGAAGAGGAGCTGAAAAAACAGAAGTATGAGTCAAAGGCCTGTCCATAACACTGCTGGGTGTCACTGTGGCTGTGCAGGTGACAGTTATACTGTCAGTAACAAAAGACAGGGTCGGAACCGGTGATGTTGCTGCACTGAGATTCACTATCGCAGAGTGTACGGCACTCGTTGGACGTCCACTGCTATCACTTGAAAACGACTGCCGCCGAGAATCCAGGGAAGACAGATCCATCCCTTTCTCTGTCATAGGAATGCTGATCTTCAAAGTACGAAGATCCACGACATCTCCAGAGTAGGGCATCATGCCATTTTCTTTTGGCTTTAGTTGCACTTTGGTTGCCATTTCTGAAGGAATGCTGATGGCAATGCTAGGACTTCTGGGAGTGGGGGAAGGTGGTAACCTTTCACAGATCAGAGAGACCGTTGTTCTCTGAACTTCTGTGGTGACCACTTGGGTAACGAGGTTAGGAAAACTAGCAGGCTGCCCAGAGCCTGAAACAGCCATGTGTCCTCCATGCGTTCCCTGATGTTCCACAGACTTTGTGTACTGAGTAAATGGAGTAAATGCACTAGGTGCATCAAAGGTCGGATGTGCCATTTTTGTTTGGAACACTTTGCATTTATTTGTGGATACTTGGGTAGTTATGCTTTCAGTTGGTGAGTTGGGCTGAGAAGGTAAAGTGATGACTACATATGCTCCATTTAAGGAGCTTCCACTCCTTGGGGACCGCGGTGACTTAGGTGATGATGCATTAATTTTGCACTCTGGTGAAGTGCTCAAATTTAATGACAGTGCAGAGATGCTATGTGGAGATGTGGGCAGTGTGCTGCTTGTTATAGGTGTCTGACTAGCAGTATATTTATAATGAGGAAAAAGAGCCTCCTCTTGCTGAATATTGACTGGTAACCTATCTGGGATAGGTGATAGTATAGGTGGAGGCACCTGTGGTCTGTACATTGAGAATGATGTACTTAGGTCTCTATCTGGTTTAGTCACATGAGCCATTGTTATAGGTTTTGAAAGGGCCAGTGGTCCAGTAGGTGAAATTATTGGAGGTAGTGGTGGTGCTGTTCGAACAGGTGGCATGTCTCTGAGGGAGAAAGGTGGCTCAGGTTGGAAGGGGGTAGGTAAGGATTGAGTTTCAAGAGGTCCATCCGCTCTTTCCCGGGATGGGGAGCCGAATAATGCTACAGGACTAGGGGGTGCTGTTCGAAAAGAAGATGTTACTAGAACACCACCGATTCTTGGTGGAGAGGAAGAGTACAGGGTTATAGCAGGTAAGGATGAAACACCAACAGCTGCAGAAGATACAGAGCTGTCCACTGGTTTCGCATATTTTGATGAATGGGTAATTAAGGAATCAGTATCGAAGCTGGGCACTGAGATCACGACGTGCTCCTTTGTAGATGACTTCAGAGGGGACGCGGCGTATGAAGTAAAGCTGCTTGAGACAGTTTCTGACTGAGGAGGAGCCACTGATCTCTCAACATCTGTGGATTCTTTCGCACCACGGTGTATGTCCACAACTACAGAATGCATGTATGTGGACAAATTAAGTGGTGATGGACATGGAGGAGGTGCAGCCTGGCTGCTGGAAGCTGTCACTGGTGCTGCAGGGACAGATGCATTAGAGACTGTAACCAGTTCTAAACTTGATTTTAATTCTGGGGATGGAGCAGAGGTTGGAACTAAAATAGTGACGTGAGCCATGACAGGAGCTAAGGTTGGAGGTGCTTTCTCTAAGTATGGATGGGGTTTTGAAGCTGAAATCTCAGAGGATGCAGCAGACAAGTCTAGTGCTGGAGGTGATGAAGCTGAAGTATCCTTCGCATGAGGTACTTCACAGACAACTGTTAAGGGTTCTATTTCAGCAGGAGGTAAAACTGTAGGAAGAAAAGAAGCAGGACCTGGAGCAGAAGAACAAGTGGAATGAGGAGCTGGAGTATGTGTTACTTTGGGGACTTCAGAAATAACAGATATTGGTTCCAATTCAGCAGTGGCAGAAGCTGGAGTTGGATCAAGAGCAAGGACTGAAGTAGGATGTAATGATATGTTTGAATCACGAAATGGCAGCGAAGGTGAAGTTAAACAAGATATCGTTTGAGCTACAACACAAACAGCAGATAACGGATTCAATTCAGAAGAAGTTGGAACAGGAGGTAAAGCCACAGCCAGAGGTGGAGCTCCAGCTTTAACTAAGTTTTGTGTTTCTGCTGGAGATGGGACAGTCACTGGCTGTGGGACACAAATCATTGATACTGGCTCTGTGTCTGCAGAAGTGGTCACTGAAATGGGAAGAGGGGCTGGACGTGCAGTGACTGTTGACTTGGGTACTTCACAAACAACTGATATAGGCTCCATTTCATCAGCAGTTTGTTTATAAGCACTGCTGTTGCTTATAAATGCTTGCTTGTCTTTAAGCTTCTCTTGGAGAATTTGTGGAGCATCAGACAATGGGACTATATCCAGCTTTTCTGTAACATGGTCTCCTTCTGCATCTTCCTCTGCAGATGAGCACCGAGTTATTTTCAGATCAGGTATAAGGTGGACAGTCCTAGTGAGACTAATATCTGAATATATGTTTGAATCAACATAGTCATTTTGACTACTAGCACGATCTGGTATGGTAAGCTTTTCTGTAATGCCATCGTTGGAAGAAATCACCTGTGGTGAGTGGGAAACTGCTTGAGTGGGACTTGCTCCAGGTCTTACAATGGTGCTTTGTTGACTCATTAATCTCCTCATTGCAGCCTCAACTATAACAGTGTTCCCATGTTTTTCTCTGTCACTTGGAGACACAGCCACAGAGCAAATATCACTGACAGGAGGCAGTATCACAATTTCTTGCAGATGTTCACTTATCTTCTGAGTTGGTTTTGGTTGCAGTTCTTTCAGTGTTGAATCCTTCCCTTCTTGTGGCAAAGCTTCATACTCCTCTGGTGGCTTTTTATCCTCTTCATGCACTGAAAGCGAACCTCTTCCTTGCTCTGGGATCAGTGTTTGAACTTGGTCTTTAGTTCGAAGCTTTGGTTTCTCCTCGACTGCAGAATGAAACGATGGTTCACGTATTTTCTGAACAGCGGGAATCTGACTTGCACGACACTCTGCTGCCTCAGATTTAGGTTCAATGCCTGAGGAATCTGCAGGCAATCTGTGGAGTTTTTCCATTTCCTCTGACTGTCGCAGCTCTTGTGCTGAAGAGGCATCTCCAATGGTGGAGAGACTCCTTGGAGGGGTGGCTGGATGCTCTCCTCTCCTCTCTGAACACATCTCCTCTTTTCCTTTCTTAGACTTTCTACTGGAGCCCCTCTTCGCCAGATGCTGCTGATCCATGTCGCCCCACCTGTCTTGCTCCCTAAGGAGCTCTTCTTCTCGCATTTCCTCTTCCTCAGAAGAGTCCTGAATAGTTGGCAGAATGTGGCCATGTTGTCTGTGTCTAGCCTTTCTTTGCCTACTCTGCTCACTCAGTTTCTTATGACCCGGACTGCTGTCACTATCCTCATCCATTGAAGACACTGAAGTCGGTGATGTCCCAGGTGTAAAACTGGATGCATGAAAGCTGGAGGATCCCTCACCCTTTGACCTGTCCTCTGGGGAATTAGGTAAGCTTTCCAGCTCATCATCAGCTAAACCCTGTTGTACACAGCCTACATCTTTGTATGGTAAAGTAGAGCTATACTCACAGTCTTGTTTCTCAGATGGTCTTTCCTCAGCTTCATCATAGCTAATACTGGTTGTTTTGACGAGCTTCTTGGACTGCCCAGAGGTACCTCCCTCTTTACCCTTTCTCTCTTCCTGTTTGTGCGTCTGCCAATGTATGTCGCCCTTTTCATCCTTGTGTAAATCCAGGTGCCTCTCTGTTATGGATTTCCTTTTAACCTCCCCTTCATCACTGATGGACAGGTTTTCCTGCACTCCCTGCAGTAATGTTGAGGTTTCAACCACAGCATCGTCCCTGAAAGAATCATAAAATTGTGCTCCGCTTGTGATTGCATCATTTACCTTCAACTTCCTGTGGCTGGCAGAGAGTGACTCCCCCTCTTGTTGCACCTCTCCTGGCATTGCATGTGTATGGTGCGATTCTGGGGATACAAGTAGAGTTCTTGGCCTGTGACTGTCTTTTTCTTCATTTCTATCATCATATAAATGATTGTCGGTTCTGCTTAGATGAACTTTGGATGTTGTTAGTGTGCTTGATTCTAAGTTTGTCATATCAGAAGGACTTGAAATGATCCTCTGGGCAGCAGTGTCTATATCTTCTAGAGTGGCTCCTTCAATTGTGATTTCTTCCTCTGTCCCTTCCAAAGGTTGTACTATTGATGTTGTCCTTGAAAGTACTCTGGCTGGAGATGGTGTTGCACCTGCCTCCTCTGGAAGAACATATGAAGCTTCATGTGGATGAGTAGGACCATAGTAAAGAAGCTCCTCTGCTTGATCTGCAGATGTATGATGAGCCATTTCTAATTCTGGAGGGGTAGCAGTTGATGCAAGAGGAATAGAACGTTCAGGAGAAGCAGTAACAGCTTCAAGAGAAACAGTTCTAGATTCTGGGTGAGAAGAATTCATAGGTACTACAGCAGGCTTCTCTGGAGGAGTGACAGGGTTAGGAGGTGGAGTTTCTTTTGTTATTACAGTAACATCTGGAGGAGGTTTTAACACCGAAGAAACAGTGGTAGTCTGCACAGAGTCAGCATCAGACTGTGGGTGGCCAGCAGCTTCTACACCTGATGGTGTAGGCTCAAACAAAGGAGAAGGAATTTGAGAAGTAGCAGACTGTGTAGATGCACTTTGAGAATCAGAGAAATCTGCACTGGACTCTGACGAAGAAATGGCAACTTCATGGGGAAGAGTAGGTTCAACATCAGTAATACTCTCAAGATGAAACTCAGTGTCTTTTGAAGGATCCACAACTTTAGGGGCAAGACTAGGCTCATAAAGAGAATCTATATTTGCCTCAAGGGGTCCAGTGACAGTAGCCTGTTCCAATGTGTGAGCTACAACAGGGGGAATATCCCCAGGAGTGGCAGCATCAACTTTAGGGGAATAACTTAGCTCAGTAGAAGTATCAGTGGAAGTACTCGAACCTGTAGATTCAGGAGAGGCAGCGGCTGGAGCTGGAGCTGCAGGAGGTTCAGGGAGAGGAGTGTCAACTTCAGAGAGGGGGCTATCTGCAAAATGTTCAGATTCTGAAGAAGCAGCAGCAGCTTCAGGGGGATGTATAAGCTCGGGATGTGCAGCTTCAGGCTCTGGGTGTTTAAGACAAAGTTCAGGCTGAAGAGGTTCTGAAGGAGGTGGAGATGTAGGCCGTAGAGGAGCACTCTCACATGAAGGAACAGGAGTGGCATCTTTCGCAGGAGATGTGGACTTGGGGTCCTTTATCTGAGGGGATGTAGAGTCAGCAGGAGCAGCCGTGGTTTCAGAAGCAGAGCTAGCTGCTTTGCTAATCGAGGCAGATAGAGCCTTGTGATCAGCAGCGGCCTTTTGGGCACCAGTCGGTCCTGAATGGGCAGCTTCTTTTGCAGGGACGGCCTGACTTTTTTGCTGACTGGCTGGCTTTGCTGGGGCTGGGAGGGGGGGCGGTGGCGTCATGCCCATGTCTCCAAGCTGTCCAGCAAGGGCCCGTTGTGTTTGGCAGCTCAAACAGAGCCACTCATTCTGTAAAACAAAACAGGAGGCAAACAGATGTCAGTATTCCAGCGGGCACATCTAAAGCCTGCATGAACGTTGAGATTTTTCAACACATACACTAAAAGCAAGGTCTGAGTCCACAAGGAGAGCCAAGATGGTGAATTACACACACAGCACACAGAAAGCACCTTCCACCCTGAGCAATAACAACCTCATCACATCCTTCTTTTGGATTCACTATTAAATATGTTTTAGACAATTTCAACCTGGCTATAAAATAATCTTGCATCTATGATTCCAATGTGAAAAAAGAGGCTGAATCATTGTCTTTTTAGAATGTCATCACATTTAGGTAATTTCACATTAATGTGTTCAAATTAATCAGTGGTCATCCCTCACAAGCGAAAGAGTGACTCTGAAAGTGCACACTGCACTCTGCATTGCATCCGATAGAACTGTGTGTAATAAACTGCTGTGGAATATCTATTAGTAGGCAAGATTGAAAACATGATTCAGTTTTATAGGGCAGTTACAGCTTTTCTAGCATAATGCAATTCCTGGTATTAAGTGCCCTCTGACGGGGACGTTAGTTCCTCACGTTATCTACGTTTCATTTCCAGGCCCAGTTGCGGTTTGTATCTCTATGCACCTGCACAAAGCCCCACTGTCAGCACATTCCGCAGAAAAAAGGAAAACATGAAAATCGCTGAAATCACTGACTCTGCCACCCGTTTTAAGTTGTGCTCCACATTTAATTTCATCCTCTTGTGCTGACTAGGAGGAAGCTGCTGTCTGCCAGTAGCTATTTTGCACAGAGCACGGCAGACTTCATCATGCCAACCCCCACCCTCCTCCCCTGCCACCCCACTCCCCACGCAAGGCCCACACGCGCCGCCCACCTTAGTCACGAAAAGCCAGCGCAGAGTGACGTCAGCCGCTCCAGTGAATCAGCCGCGGCGTGACTGAACCTCCCTGTTTCTAATCTCATACTGCCAGGGCGGCTGGGATTCCCGCTCTGCTCATGCCTGACCACAGCTCATGCAGAGGAAATAACGCAGCAGTGCATCATGGGAATGCTCACATCACTGTGAAGGCAGTATACTGGCACCCCATCGTGCCCCTTTTCAGCCTGAGAGGTGCCAGCAAGTCAATAAATATAGATCATGAGGAAGTGTCCAAGGCCGGAATAAATCGAGACATCTGGGAAACATGCTGTTCCATGATCCTCCGCTTCCTGTCACCGAGTTATACAGGCACACGAAACATACAACAGCAGCCTGCACAGCCCTCAGGGAAACATGCTGTGAGACGAGGGCCACCAGGCACGTGACGACTCAGTTCACGGTTTGGTTCGACTCATGATGTCGGATTCATGGTTCAGTTTTCCCACAATATTTTTGAAAGAAGAAAAATTACAGGAAGAAAATCTGATTACGAAAAAAACACAACATTTATTTTCCCATTCTGTATCAACTTAAACATTCCTTTCGTTAAATAAAAAGTATATGTTTTTTTCATTTTCTCAATACATATTTATAAACATTTGTAAAAGCTGGAGTAAAACATTTATTTCCACGATTCGA